>VIBQ01000232.1:0-19908 GCA_006937295.1 Carpinus fangiana | reverse complement strand
GGGTATCTAGTGCTAAAGAAGAAAGGATGGAAGGGGTTGGTTGGACACCCATACGAGTGGAGAAGGTGCGGTTTTCTTTCGTTTTTATTTTCCGCACTTTAATTTTTGTCATTTTCTTCTTGTTATATTATTATTTTTTGTTTCTAACAGCAATTAACCTTTTGATGTTTGGTCTTTGAGAAAAAGATTGCTGTTAGTTTTTGATAGGTGTTTTGATGTTTAAGTTCGGCGGACGCTTTGGACTTTGCACATCTCGGTTCCTCATCTCACTGTATTGTATTTCTTGCCACATTGGGGACAATGTGTTATTTAAGTTTGGGGTTGTGGACAAACATTCTATCTGTCTTTTTGTTTGTTTATTTACTTGTTTTGCTTTGTTTTTGTCTGTATATAAATTTTTTTCTTTTTGTTTGATGCTATGTTGTTGATTGGGCACCAATTTACATTATAACTGTGGATTACATGTCATTGGTGTGTTTAACTTGTTTGAACATGGCATATCATTAGAAATCTCAGATTTTGATTCATGAGTTGGATTAGAGAGACTCGACTTGTTTGATCGATATTTCACATGCACACTAGCTATGGGGTATGAGATTTAACTTTGAAGTGTGTGTCTTGAGATTTTTAGGTTTGCGATGTGATGATAAAAACCTTAGCTGTTAAAAAAAAAATCAGAAAATTAGAATAAGTCGAGTTTTTCATTGAGTAACAGGACCTCTTGCCTGGCCAAGCAATGAGTGTTCTCGTCAAAAGATGAGAAACTCCAAAAAATTGTATGGCTAGTTTAGGCTCCATAGCTCTTTTGACTTGAGTAATTAAGCCCCAGGGATGTTTCTACATTTAGTGCCCTAAAGCCGTCTGGCTTAGGAGCCACTGGCCCAACGCTCGTTACATAGGTCATTTAGAAGCTTAAGGGAGTCAAGCACTGCACAGCCTACACAAAAAATTTGCATCTTTCAATTCAAGCCTTGGTTGTATTTATCGCATTGTTTTCCTTTGAATTTTGGGATATACGTCTTTGGAGGGTAATTGAAACCCCATGATCTTGTCGTTAGTTCACATTGCACTTTATGAAGCACGTGTTGTCTCAATTTTCCAACCTTGAGTGAAAGGATGTTTGGATGTCTGGATGATGTGGTTCGTATGTTTAACATGTTAAATTTGCTAATGATGTATGAACCACGTGTTTGTGTGAAAGGCTTTGTCCATTAACCACGTGTTTGTGTGAAAGGCTTTGTCCATTAATAACATAGTGCCAAATAATTGTTTGTGGGTGTCATTCCTGAAAAACCCTCACGAGACTTTACTCGTCCACTAGGGATGCCTAGTGGTTTAAAATGCTTGTTGCATACGCTAAATGCAATCGTTTCTCCAACGAAAGCAGATTTATGTTTCTTGTTTTGTTTTCAGTTTTGTTTTGCTAAGGGACTAGCAAAATGTAAGTTTGGAGGTATTTGATCGGTGTCAAATATTGTATATTGGACCCCCCTTAACTTATGTTTGTTAGGCTCTTAGCTTTGTTAATATTTAATGTTTTATCTTGTTTTAGTGTGTTGTAAGTCGTTGGTGCAAAATGTGGCTCAAAGTGGAGAAATGAAGCAAAGAAGGAGTCAAGCCCCTGGAAGTGCGTTCGATCGCACTTGGTGCGTTCGAACGCAACTGCGGTCGAACGCAGGGACCACGTTTGAACGTAGGTCTAGTCAGCCCGTGTTTCCCGCGTTGCCCTAGCTGGCCCTATCGTACATCGCTTCAACCTTGCGTCGTGGGCAGTTATGTGCATTCGATCGCACATAGTGCGTTCGAACGCACATGCGGTCGAACGCAGCACCTTCACTTGAACGCGCGCAACACGGTGAGGCACATGCGACCGAACGCACAATACCACAATCGAACGCATGCAGCATTGCGTTCGAACGCACCCCTGACCTGGCAGCACGATTTAGTTTGTCTATAAATAGAACCTTACCTCATATTGTATATTTCACGCTTGGGAGACGCTTGGGATGCGTTTGAGGTGCCCTCAGTGGCCCAAAACCTCTCCGTTCTTCATTGTAAACACTCCTAAACATCAATTTAATTTAATGCTTTTGTTTATTTTGCTTTAGTCTCTTATTCCTTTCACTATGCTTTTATCTAATTATTTTTATGCTTAGTTTAATATTCCGTTCGTCATTTACTGTTTTGCTTGTTCGTTTCAATTCAATTTCGTGACAAAATTACGTTGATTGTTGTTTATGAATCGTTTAACCTCAACAGTCGTTGCAACCAGAGATATATCGGATGATTCGTCTTCGGACCAATATCCGTTGTGACCTTTAAACAGTGTTTGCATCGACTAGTTCGACAAGATTTCGTAACGACAATAGGACATGCATTAGTGCTTAATCGATAGACGGACGTATACACTAACTAATAGCAAATAGAATACGCCTAGTAGCGTAATCGTTGTTGAAGTATGAACTAGGCATGTTTATATGTTGATTAAATTGTGGTGAGGTAGATTAGGGACCTTTGCATTTTTTATTTCTTTATTTTTATTGCTTTTTAATTAAGTTTTATTTTCTGCACGCCTTTATCTGTTTATTTTATTGCATTTTAATTTAGTTTATTTTTATGTACGCCATGTGTTTGATTTTGGGACTAGGTTAAGATAGGATTAGTTTAGACACTTTAAAATTAGTTTTTAACAAAACACGATTCTCTGTGGATTCAACCTCGCACTTGCACATCCACTATATTACAAACGACTCGTGCAATTGGCGAGTACAATTAAATTTGTACGATCAGCTTAGGTTTCATTATAGTTGGTAAATTTTTGGATGTACCTAGAGATTTAATCTGACGAAGAAGACTCAGTTTTTCAATACCTAATGTTTTATCAGATTTCGTTTTGAGAATGATTGTTATGTTTAAACAATTTGGCACTTGGGAGTGCATTTGAGTAATCTCTTGTTGTTTTTTCTCATTTCTTTTAAGCAGTATCTCTTAACTTAGATATATGCATTGCTTAATGACCTTGGGAAGACTAAAATTTATTGGAGAAAATACATTTTACCCTACTGAACTATTCACCCATTTGCATTTTTACATCAAATGTTTAAAACGTGACATTTGACCCCCCCTCAACTTTTAAATTGTTGCAATTCGACCATTTTGACATTTTTTTTTTTTTTTTTTTGCTAAAATGCCCCCGTCACATATTTTATTTAAAAAAAAAGACAAAAAACCAAAAGAAGAAGAAGAAGAAGAAGAAGAAGAAGAAATATGCTGGGGTGGCTGAACCACCCCACCCCATAGGGGGTGGCCAACCACTCCGTTTAGTGTGGGGGTGGTTCGGCCACCCCCAATCCGGCCGTCTAGGGGTGTCTGAACCACCCCCTTAGGCATGGGGGTGGTTCGGCCACTCCCTTGGGCCTGGGGGTGGTTTGGCCATTCCCTTGAAATTTTTTTTTGAGGGCTTGGCCCAAGGGGCCATGGGGGTGGTTCGGCAACCCCTAGACGGCCGTCTGGGGGTGGCCAAACCACCCCTAGGCCAAACCGGGTGGCTGGCCACCCCTTATGGGGTGGTTCGGCCAACCCAACATATTTCTTCTTCTTTTTTTTTTTCTTTTTTTTTGGATTTTTNTTTTTAAAAATAATTAATTTATTATTATTATTATTATTATTATTTTAACTTGGGATGGGGGCATTTTGAAAAAACAAAAGTCAGAAGGGTCGAATTGCAACAATTTGAAAGTTTGAGGTCGGGAGTCAAGTGTCACGTTTTAAATATTGGAGGTAAAAGTGCAAATGAGTGGATAGTTTAGAGGGATAAAATGTATTTTCCCCAAATTTCTTTTCTGCTTTGTTATCTTTTATGATTAATAGTGATTTAGATCATTTATATTAGACAATTTAAAACATTAATTAATCAGCCAAAAAGAAGCATTTTGCACGTTTATTTATTTATTATTGGCGATGACAATACTAAATATCATTAGCGACAATCTAATATCATCGCTAATGATACACACATCAATGACGACACATGTTATCGCTAGCTGATATGTGCATAATCAGATCATCAGCGGTGACATTGGCTTTTTAAGAGGCATTTTCAATGACAAATTTTAATAATTATTAGTGAGAACTAATTAATGTCGTCGTTGTTTAGTCTTTAACGATGGAGCATTTGCAACCACTTGAGCAACGACTAAAGTCGTTGCTGATATTAATTAGTGACGACTTGTTGGCCTTTAGAGACGACATGCATTGGGTCATCACTAATGACCAATTTTCCAATAATGATAAATAAAGATCTTTGTATCGTAGAAAAATCAAGTCAATGAGCACAATGTAGTCCTTAGGATTATTCAGAGTGGCGGACGTTGTCACATTGGTGTCTAATGCTCCAAACCACTTGTAATTTCCTTATGTTATTTTCTCTCTTGCTTCTGCTAGCTATTATTTACTTAATTTAGTTTACCCACAGACTTCAACATAGGTGGCGAATATGGAGTTGTGTGCTGTTGGTTTTATCTTCGGAAACAATTTTTGGTTATGATCGTATGGAATTCAACCCTTTCCAGACTCTGCTCCAAAGATCTCTTTAAAATGGATTAGTGGTTCAACACAAGGAGACAGGGTATGTTAGTGCATTTGTGGTGATGAATGGTTTGACGGTGAAACCCACATCAATCATTTCCAGCATCGCCCTTTCTCAATACCTTCACTTCAAAGATGTCAGTTTGTTGCAGGAGAAGATGGTCAATGTTGACATATATAAGTTCTTCTTCATAGCTTTTGTTTCCTAATTTTTTGAAGCAATTGCTAAATCTTCGAACTGGGTTTCATTTGCAGGTTTGTTTACCGCCGGGAATGCCCGTTCTGGATTATAAAGTTCATCAACAAAAGTATGATATCATAGAGAGAGAGAGAGAGAGAGACATCTTCCTAAAAGTCAGAACCTTAATTTCAAGATATCTTAATTAAAGCAAAAAGAAACAAACTCACACTTACCTCAAAAGCCACAAAACAACGATGATAAACTAGTTCAACACGCGTAGGAACACCCAGATGTGTGCTGCTTGAAAACTAATCCTATCTCTTCCTACAACACTGAAGGAATCTTATTGCATACTAACATATCCATCTCTCGATGCATTAAACTTATAATATCTTGTAATGCCCATTACCATGCATCATGCTGTGATGGGATACTTTTAAGATGTAGCTGGTGGGTCTCTATGTCCCACACCGGGGCTATGGCCTGGAGTTGTTGGACGAAATGCATCACTCTCAATCATCTTATAGCGATTTACACTGAACGAAATTGTGGAAGGAGGCTTTGGCTTAACTGGCCTTGCTGCTGCTACTGAGCCAAAGTTTTGCTGAAGAAGAAGGAGGATAACCATAAATAAGGTAATTAACATGAAACTTCTGTGTGCAGTCATTCTCCAGAAGAGGAAATTTGAAGAGAGAAAAGTTCAAGCCAAGGGAGTGAGCGTTAAGTGACACATGTTTACTAGTTGAGAACTCCTATTTATGATGTTTGAAACGGTCCCATGTGGCACTCTTGACTTTCGACAACATAAAATAAGGGTTTTTTTTTTTTTTTTAACAAACCGAATACTCATTAAAGAATAAGAAAGGTACAAGACATTAAAGAATAAGAAAGTTACGAGAGACGCGAATAATTTTAGAAAATTTACTTTTATTTTATTTGTGTTTTGTGTTCTTTAATATGACTATTAAAATTATTATTTAAATAAAAACTTAAAATTACTCTGAGAGACACGTAAAGCTAAAAAAAAATTAATCAGATAATTACAAACTCTTCGAAGCTTGTAAGAATAGTAATGATATGCAACTGCAGCTCGAAAAAAATCTCACCGCAAAATATAATGAATTATCGGGATTTCGAGAACCCCTAATAACAAGCATCTAAACATACTTCTAAAGAAGCCATGGAAATTTAGATACATAGTAATGAAAAAACAGGTTTCCAAAAAGAAAAAAAGAAAAGAAAAAAAGAAAAAGAAAAAGACCACTTCACTACGAAGAGTCTGAAGCATAAACGGATTGGGTTTAAAAGAGAGCAACACAAACAAGTTTCAGAATAAAAACACAACAACAACATTACAGAACTAAAAAGCAGAGTAAAAAGTTCAAAAAACAGCAACGTCGGAGACTTCCGGAGGAGCAAAACACCACTAAACGCTGGCAGGGTCGAAGGCATGTGGGCGAAGGGCTGAGCGGAGGAACGCCGGCTAGGCTTCGGAGCGTGTACATCACGCGTCCGCGAGTGAGACCCACTCTCAGGCTCGTGAGGCGCCGGCAAGCGTTGGCCGGATGGAGATGCTGATGGATGCGACGGGAAGCGAAGAGACCGCGGGGCTTGATGGCGAGGCACGTGAGATGGAGGAGCTGCCTGATGTTTGCAGATCTGGTTTTGAAAAATCAGATCGGAAAACACCAGTAAAGGGCTGCGAAGGTTGATGGGTGGCTGGGCTTGGTTGAACTGTGGCGAAAAAGGGACGGAGCTGAACGGTGACGATAGTAGAGCGGTGGGAGCTGCTGTAAAGAGGAGAAAACAACTGAAAACGAAAGCAAGAAGGAAGGAAAGCAAGAGAAACAGGAAAGAAAAGGAAGGAAAACAAAGGGGGAAGGGAGGAGAAAGGGAAAAAAATTCCATCCCTCCTCCCTCAGGCAGGTAGAAAGACTTCTCTTAGAGAGAAAGAGGAGCTTCTCTCTCTACAAAGAGAGAGAAAAGCAGTTTTACTAAAATAAGGGTTCAATGTGCGCACGTGGTGATGTTTGATAGATATTAATGAAAAAGAAGTAAGAGTGGAATATTAATTAGGAAGGATATATAGAATTTTGTAACTTACTTCAATTCAAAGAGCTTTCTCACAGCCGTTCATTAATTGGAATACAATTTTTTAAAGGAATTGAAGAGCAAGGATTATGACTAGACAACACCAAGAACACTTTGCTTTAACACTAATTTTCCGTTTTTGTTAATTAATTTAGTATGCTGTGAGAGGTCACTGAAGTCTGCAACAACATACATCTAGTAAGTTTTTTATAAAGAAAATGCTTCTTCCACTAAGCTTATATTCGGGATCTGTTTTCTTTGCATCTTTCTTGACATGAATTCTGTAATTTGTCAAGGTTTATTGCACATTAGTTATTTTTTACATCGTTGCTTTGCTTGAGTTGAACAGGAAAGCAAAAGCTTTTGTTTTGTTTTGCGTATAAGAAGAAAGAGAGGGGAATGGTAATACAGTGTGAGCGCTGGGATGTCATAGCACTTATGTCACTCTAATGTGAGAAATATGCACGTTTGACTAGTATAAATGGATTGAGGTCCTTTGAGCAATAGCAGCAGTTTCTTTTTTATTTTCCTTAAGTTTAGGGCATAAAATTATTTTTTGCTTTTCTATGAAAATATATTTCACAATAATTTTCCTTATTTTTCCTTATATCATTAAAATATTATTTTTTTGCAAAATACAAATTCCCTACTTACCCTCATTTTTTCACAAAATTCCAATACAATCGTCAATTAAAGACAAAAAGATGAAAGATGAGAGAGGAACGAGAATTGTTTATATTAAAATAATATAGTGGTTCCCTACACATTGGAAAACACTATAACAACCATTGAGGGTTAGTTAAATATAGGAAATCTAATCTGAGTAGGTTTTTGTGGTTTTTTTAAATTTTTTTCTAAACATATGGAAGGGAATGGCATATAAGACATCTGTTGCTAATGCTCTAACTCTTTGAAATTGAGATTCCTTATAATTTTTTTTTTTTTAACTTTTTTTTTCTTATGAGTTGGGGGGGCGCTCCCCTTGGGCTATACCGGTCACCCCGTTCCTTCATCACTGCAAACCGTTCATTTAAAAGGAACGGACTAGAATGAGTCACGCGTAACTAGACCACCCCTTAAGGTGGTCAGCACGCTAGTGCCTGAATTATCAATTTGTTAGAAAATTTCTGTCTCTCTGCAACATCGTCTGTGGACAGTGTACATCCCGCTAGCTTGATTTAAGTTATGTGATGCCACTGAACATGCAGAAAGAAATATTAATAAGAAAAGCTCCACCTTGGACTTCTTTTCCACTTACCATTAAAATAGAAATCATGAGCCGTAATGGAGCTGTTGTCGGCTTCCACTTCAATGACATCTTGAATTCATCCTAAAAACCTTCTGATTAGAGAAAGAGAGAGAGATTCCATGTGTGCTAGGGTTTCTACCCACTTTTGTACCCGACAAAAGGTGTTCATTTATGGCACTAGAAAATCAAAAATTAAACAGTTTGGGTACCCCTCCAATCACCATTAATACCTTCCTTTCTTTCTTTAAGGAAACCTATCTTAAACTCTAAAACGGAGAGGGCGGTAGGCAAGGCCAGGAACAGAATTTCTTTTCCATTTCCTAGTAATCCGGCGTAGGCCAGCAGGAAGCATTGCACTTTTGTGCTGTTATCAATTGGCTGCCGGCTGGCCTTGCTGCCTTTGCTTTGCATATAAATTTTAAGGGGAAAAAAATAAAGACAAATGACTAAAGGATTAGGGTTTTTCCTATATAATATATATATTCCAGATTAGCTATATAATTTTTTATTTTTTATTTTATTTTATTTTTTTTGTGTGTAACCTCTGCTTGTTTTTTATTTTATTTTTTTTATAACAAGCCATTCATTCAACCAAGAGGAGGAACCCAGGCCTTACAACAAGCCAAAGAAAGAAAGGGGGGAGGGGGGNGGGGGAGAGGAAAGTAAATGGGAATGCAGCTCAAGAAGACTCTTGCCACGGCCCAAAACGCTACATGATGAGCGCAGAAGTTTACACTTCGGTGAATTTTTTTAGCTATCCACAAAGAGATAGCTGGTAACATGGACAAAGTATTGGCAATAACATATTCAATGTGCCAATCTAAAGAGATAGTAGGATTGTTGAGAGCAGAATTGACCACTGTTGAATCCCCTTCAAGACTGAAATATTTCAGATGCAAAGAGGCTACTAGAGAAGCTGCCAACCGAGTTGCTAAAGCCTCACCAAAATTAGGATCACAAGGAGGGTTGATTTGAGAAAGAGCCTTGATAATCTTCCTTGATGAGTCCCTGCAAACAGCAGCTTGCACTGAGAAATTCTCACGGATAGCAGTGTCAAAGTTGACCTTGAAGAAGCCTGCAAGGGGAGGAGATCAAAACTCTTTGACAAGAGAGGAAGTAGACTGCCAGGCTGTAGCATGATCCAGAGTAGTTTTCCTGATAGAGCTAGCTAGAGTAGTGATATCAGGGATCGAGCCTTCACGGACAGCTTTGTTCCTAGCAAACCATAGCAGATCACACAAAACAGTTGCAAAAATTTGAAACAAATGACAGTCAGCAAGAGGTATGCAAAAGAGGAATGAGGGTGTATGAGGCCTTTGATCCAGCTTGAAAGAGGAAGAGAGGACCAAGCTGTGGAATCAAGAGGCCAAAATGAGGATCTCCATGCAACTCGAGCAAAAATGCAGCTGAAAAACAGATGGGAAATAGTGTCTTCTTCAGTGCTGCAAAGAGGGCATAAAGAATCTGATGAAGGAATTTGAAAGATGGCTTTAAGTCTGGCTTTAAAGGGAAGGAGGTTCCAAGCTATTTTCTAGAGGAACAAAATGAGTCTAGCATTGAGTTTAAGCTTCCACATGGCTTTCCAAGTACTAGAATGGAGAGGGGAGATGATGGAGTTAGTTCTTTGGCTACTGATCAACCTATAAGCAGAACTGGTGGAAAAGGAGCCATTAGAGGATGGGGTCCAAAGGAAAGGAGAAGATAAGATATGACTGATGAGAATCTTAAGGATTTCTTTGACACAAGAGGGGGTGAACAAAGAAATAAGAAGAGAAAGATTCCAAAATCCATTAGAAATTAAATCAGAGACCATCAACTCAGGAAAGGAGGTCCTGCTCAAAGGGAGGGAAAGAGGAGAAAAGAAAGGCATGGGGAGAATCCAAGAGGAATTCCAAACAGAGAGGGCAGAGGAACTATGAATCCTGTGGCAAGCACCTAGAGATATGATAGGTTTTGACTTGAGAATGCCCTTCCAAAGCCAAGAAGAAGAAGAAAGGGAAGAGGGGGAGAGAAAAGAACCAGTTTAGAGATACTTACCTGAGAGTTGAGAAACCCAAGGAGAGTCTGAACCTGTTAGCAGCTTCCAACCTAACTTAGAGATGAGAGCAAGATTGACCTCTTTCATTTTTCTAATACCCAGACCACCAAGAACCTTAAGAGTGCAGATGGAATTCCAAGACTTGAGAGAGAGATTTTTGGTTTTAGAGGCGGGAAACCCCTACCAGAAGTTTTTAAATACCTTATCAAGCTGGCTGCAGATGCTGTTAGGAAGAAGGAAAGTGCTCATGGCATAGGAGGGAATAGCAGTAGCCACAGACTTCATGAGAACCAACCTGCCAGCTTGAGAAAGTGTCTTTGCATGCCAACCTTCAACCTTAGACTTCACCTTATCAATGATATTGAGGAAAGCAGATCTTTTAGAGTTCCAAATAGGAGAATGAGTGTGACGACCCCGATGGTTAAATCAATTAACTAGTAATTAATCTCATGGCACGCCATCCCAGCCCTGTCCCTCGCAGAACAAGACCTTCAAAAATTCACTTTTCTCGTCATAACAAGAAAACTGCAACGAAAGACTTTACTAAGATTATGGGATTTAAAGATAGTAAATGAAACATCACACAGCAAATACCAGAGATAAAATACTACGTCACCATAATATCATAGATCATCATCAAATGTACTGGTCATCAAACCATCATCAGAAAAATAGATACAACCTAGAATAACAAAACATCAACATAGTTCATAAAAGGATCAACAGATCACAGCTGATCAGTGCTAAATATTGTAACTTATGTTTTTTAAGCTCTTAGCGTTGTTAATATCTAATGTTTTTGTGTTTTATGGTGTTGCAGGTCCTTGCATTCAAACTACAGCTAAAAGGGTGAAAAATGGCAAAACGTGAAGATCTGGCCCTTGCCAGTGCGCTCGAGCCCAAGGGGTGCTATCGAGCGCATGCCACATACACCCGTGTTTTTCACGTGGCCCTAGCCATCATCGTTAACTTGCTTGTGCCGTGGGATTTCTGGAGTAGTTACGTGCGCTCGAGTGCACTGCATGCGATCAAGCGCACATATGGCTGCGCTCGAGCGCACTGCCTATGATCGAGTGCACCCACGTGACCTGGCAGCACATTATTTTGTCTATAAATAAGACCTCTTGTAATATTTTAAGACTTACATTTTGGGAGGTGCCTTTAGGGCCAGAAACCCTCTGTTCTTCACTGTGTAGCCCTTCTAAACGTCATTTTCTTTTATAATGCTTAGTTTTGTTTTACTTTTGTCTCTTATTTTTATGAGAGGCTAAATCTTCAACTAAGGTTGAAGATGAAGCCTCACCATTTAATTATATTCATGTTTTTATGCTTAGTTTAATACTTCATCCGTAGTTTAATGTTTTGTTTGTTCGTTTCAATTCAGTTTCATGACAAAATTGTGTTGATTGTTATTTATGAATCGTTAAACGTCTAATATCCGTTGTGATTGGTCCGGGGTACATCGGATGATTCTATCGAGTCCAATATCCATTGTGATCAATGATACATCGGATGATTCAATTTCGGTTCAATATCCGTTGTGACCGTTTAACGGTAAATACATTGAATGATTCGACTAGATTTCAATAATCGCAATAGAACATGCATATGTGATTTATCGATAGACGGATGTATGAACAAAGTGTTAGCGCTCAGAGTAGGTGTATCCTAATCGTTTTGGAAGTATGAACTAGGCATGTTAGTATGTTTATTAATATGGTGAGGTCGATTTTAAACCTTAGTGTTTTTATTTATTTGTTTTTATAGCATTTAAATTAGTTTACATTTTATGCATGCCACACGTTTGATATTTGGAACTAGGTTAAAATAATATTAGTTTAGACATAGAATTAGCTTTTGCAAACACGATTCCCTGTGGATACGATCTCGTACTTGCGCAACGCTACACGAACAACGACTCGTGCTATTGCGAATATATTAAATTTGTACATCAACATCCTAGACCTAAGCTTAAGCAGAGTTAATGATATCAGGATCTCTATCATGTCTGCACAAGCAGATCCTCCAGTCTCCCACATCGAACGCAACCAAACAGAATCCATATCTTCGAAGATCACACGGATCAAGTCCTGAGCTAACACCCAAGTCTGCTCCGACGGCATCCTCTTCTAAAGCGACTAAACTGTATAACAATCGTAATGGGAGATGAATATAAAAGAAAATGGTAAGTCTAAGACTTAGTGATTTTTAACACAGATAATACCCATGCTAGTTTAGTAATGAACTCGGATGTTTAATAAGCAAAAGCAGTTTCATCATGACAACTTACATTATATGTGATATATATAATAGATGGTATATGCATATGATGTAAACAACAGTCATAGTTCAACAATATGGTCTACCCGAGATATTACCCATTCTCAGCAGGGTTGACGCTATCCCAAGGGACCTATAGTACAATGCCAGTGCCCCAACCATTACATAACATATTGTACGTAACATTAATGGCATGACCCAGTCTGACCTTAGGTGGCCCACACCAATTAATGACGTCCTTCCTATAGTGATCGAACCATTAGAAATGGTTGCATCGTGGCCACGGAACCAAAAGATCCAAAGCCCTCATATAACACACACACACACACATTTGACCATAAAGCTAACATGCATAGTAAGCCCATGGCCATTACTACCGCATGTACAAAAAAAAAAAAAAAAACATGATCAGCACAACGTTTTTCTCAAAATGCCAAAGTTCATGTGCAATAAGTATAAATTGTGAGAGTTGTAAAATATGCATGTTTTCTTGATGTACAAAATAGATGAGTAGTGCATGGAAAATAACAACGAGCATTATATGAGTTAAAACTCACCTGGATCGAAAAGCATCTCTAAATACTCTGAAAGATCCGAGCTCTCCAAATCGGTGGAAAGCCTTCTATTAGTCTTAATTCTACTAAAACAATTCTAGAGTAAGGAAAACAGAAGCTATGAGATGGTTTAGTGAAAATAAAGTCCCCTATCACACACTAACCGTATGTCCAGGCTTGGGGCCGTAAGCCCACCGTGTCACGACAGGCCGTAAGTCCGGTCACAATACCGTACGTCTGCTCTGAGGGTTTTAAGGGAGAACTTCATTTTCTCTAGACTGTCCACCTATTCTCCGACTCCTAGGTCTATTAGGAACACCCTAAATCTTCATAACTTAGATTACAACCTCCATGCAATGTAACAATGTTAAGCTAATAAAATGCTAACCTAAACAAGATTCAAAGCGTATCTAAGCTAACAACTACAACCAAACAGAAATCGAGCAGCATAACGACGTATTTAAAAAGTTAAGGATTGAATGTTACCTCATTGAAACAAAACTTTAAGAGTTCCACCTCACGAATGTTCCGAAACACACAAACACTCCACCAACGCTCACAAAACACTCACAAAGCACACTCAAAACACTCTGGCAGCCTGGGGGCGTCTGAAAACTATACAAAATATGAAGGGGTAGTGGGTATTTATAGGACCAAAAAGCAGCGGACGTCCAGCCGAAGGGGCGGACGTCTGGTGGTTCTTGCCCAATGGTATAAAGGCTGCCTCGTACGTCTAGGTATTAACCATAGGGTATTCTAAAAAGTAGCGTACATCTAATGGTCCCACATACGTCCGCTTGTACGGTTTGCAGAGCGTACGTCCGATGGTCCCCCCACGTACGTCCGCACTATAGGCAGCATCGTACATCTGCCAGACCTAGCGTACGTTCGCCTAAAAGTCCAAATTGCCCATCTAGTGTTCTTAGTGACTCAAAGCTCAAATTAACCCCCCACTAAGCTACTTATGCCAGGTTAATAATTTGGCTCACTACAGGGAGCCCTAGGTAAATAACCTAGAGGGGAAAGTAGAGAAAGGCAAAATGTCTAGAATCAAATCTGCAATGGCAGAATTGATGTTTCTGGAGAATTTTATGGAGGATTTGCCATTGTTGATAGATTGACCAGACCAGAGGCAATATTTTTTGAGACATGAGTGAATACAGGTGGCTTCTTTGGGGGTGGCTTTGCCAAAGATCAAGAGACCATCAACAAAAAGGAGGTGGTGGATGGCTAGAGTGGTTTTGGAGATTTTCAAGCCCTTGAGATTACCTGCAGCTTTTTCTTTGAACAAAAGTCTAGATAGAACTTCAGCACCCAAGATGAACAAAAAAGGAGAGAGGGGATCTCTTTGCCTAAGGCTTCTATTGGGGGGAAAAATTCCAAAAGGACTGCCATTGATAAGAATGGAGAAAGAGGAAGAGGAGATGCAAATTTTGATCCAGTTAATCCAAGAAGAGTGAAACCCCAGCTTGATCAAAACAGAGAGAATGAAATCCCATTCCATTTTGTTAAAAGCTTTCTCCATGTCCAAGTTGAGAAACATGAAACCTCCTTTCCCTTTTTTGTTTTTGAAGGAGTACAGTAATTCATGGGCCAGAATGGTGTTATCCTATATGTTTCTGGATGGGACGAAGGCTAATTGCAAAGGAGAAATGATTTTTGGGAGCATGGTCTTCAATTTGTTGGCCCGAATCTTGGTGATGATTTTATAAACAATGTTACATAAGCTTATGGGCCTAAAATGGTGGACAGTGTGAGAACCAGATTGTTTAGGGATCAAGGCAATATGAGTGTGGTTTTACTCTTGCAGTAGAAAGTGATTCTGGAAAAAGTTGTTGATGCAGCCAAGAACCTCATCTTTAACAACAGACCAATACTTCTTATAGAAAAGGGCAGTAAAGCCATCTGGCCCAGGAGCTCTTGTGGAACCCAAATTGGAGAGGGCTTGAACCACCTCTTCTTCAGGAGGAATGGCACACAGGAAATGGTTATCTTCAACAGTGATAATAGGAGCAAATAGGTTGAGCATTTCATCAACAATGGGAGGATCTGAGGTGGAAAATAGATTGGAGAAATGAGAAACAAAATTCCCCCCAATTTCAATTCTGGCAGAAACCCAAGCACTTCAAAGGTTTTCAGGAAATTAACTGCATTTGATCTCCTCCTAATCAAAGTGGATGAGTGAAAATACTTTGTACTGAGACCCTTACACTGCAGCCAGGTGTCTCTGGATTTAGTTCTCCACAATAATTCTTCTTTGATTAAAAGATCATCATGTTTTTTCTTAAGCAAAGATTCTTGCAAACTAGCCTGCAAGCTAGGAGGGGAATCCTGAATCTGATCTAACTTGAGCAGAGAGGATTTGATCTTAGCTTGAATGTTGCCAAAATGAATGGTGTTTCATCTTTTGAGAGTAGCTTTCGTTTGATTAAGCTTTTTCACTAAGTAGACAGCAGGAGAACCAATAACAAAATGTTTCCAAGCTGCTGCTATAACAAGACCACAAGTGGGGTCAAGGGTCCAAAATTCTTCAAACTTGAAGGGTCTAGGTAAGAAAGCATAAGAGGTATTAGTCTTTAAGGATATGGGGTTGTGATCAGATATGGATGTTGGAAGGTGAGTGAGGGAGAATTCCAGGTGTTGGTGAATCCAGTCAAGAGAAGCTAAACCCATATCAAGCCTTTCTTTAATGGTAGCAAAACCTTGCCTATTGTTACACCAAGTAAAGGGGTTTCCAACAAAACCAAGGTCCATCAGACCAAGTTGGTCAATGAAACCTTTAAAAGGGCAGTGAGATGAACTAGCAACATGTCTGCCTCCAAACTTTTCAGATTGATCTAAAACAAAATTGAAGTCCCCAGATTATCTATATAACTTGCCCTATGCGCGGTTTTTTATTTATCTTTTATTATAATTTACTTAAAAGGTTCTAAAAATTTGGGATAAATGTAAAATTGATCCATCTAGTTGCCCTAAATTATAAATGAGATATGCTAGGAGTCAATAAGTTTTTCATATTTGGTCCATATTCTCCTATAAATTCAATAGATCAATCATTAAATTTGTGGGGTCCACCATTGACTTCATATAAGGCCTCTTTTGGTTTGTGGATTAGACCATTGGATTGGATTAGCTAACATTAAATATAGCTAATCCTTTGTTTGGTAACACTCTATTCCTGGGAATAGTCTATTCCCATGGGACTACTAATCCCATACACACAGGATTAGCTAAGCCACTAAAAAATGAGTGGCTTAGCTAATCCATTACTGTGGGATTAAAATTAACGTGTAAAATTATAAAATTACCAAAAAAACCCCACCCTTCTCTCTCAGTTTTTTTTTTTTTTCGTTCTTTCTCTTTTTTTTTTTTTTTTTNTTTATTTCTTTTGAATTCTCTGTAATGTTTCTCTTTGATTTTGTTTCTACGTCTCTTTTTTAAAAAAAAAAAATAAAATAAAATAGTAATTTATATACCCTTTATTTTTCTTGATTGAATTTGATTGACATTAGAATTCAAGATTGAGTTTGATTTTGTTTTCTCCAACTATATATATATATATATTTAGAAAAACTAAATGGGTATTTTATGAAATAAGATCACAATATGATTCCATTCACCAAGATATTGCATCATACCAAACAAAATAATAGGATTAGCTAGTTTATTCCAGTGTTACAACCAAACAAATGAATATGATTAGCTACTCTATTCCACACTCTTCTATTTCCAGTGGTAGCTAATCCATTTTCAATGGACTAGACAATCCACGAACCAAACAAGGCCTAAGTCTACAAATCTAATAATTGATTGTAAAAGAATATGAGCTAAATATAAGAAAAATATTGACATCTAGCATTTCTCATTATAAATTACTCCATGTGGTATAAAAAAAATTGCAAGTCCTAGTAGTTGGCCTAAATTACAAATCACTTATTGTGGTATAAAAAATAAATTATAAGTCCTTACGGTAGGCTAAAATAAATTTGTTCTCTTTGAAATCAATATATGTTAAGTAACTTAACAAAATATATTACTTTGTCACGTCATACCTAATTAAAAACGTGACACACAAACAAGTTATTATTAATTTCTGACTTTCAAAAATGATTACTAGAATTTTCCACATCATTTTAAACTGCCAGCTAAGATTATATATCAACACTCATTGCACGTCATACTACTATAGTAAATTAATTAGGTTATAACCTAATCTCCTCAGTCGCTTTAATAATGCAACTTTCAAATTCTTGCAAAATGCTCCTAAATCGTAGCGAAGAAGATGAAAATGAGGGAGGGTTACGTATGGAATAAAATTTTAGGGATAAAAGGGAATAGGTTAATTTACTGTAACAGTATGACATGGACTGAGGGTTGATGTGTGATCTTAGTTGAATCGTAGTTGTCATTTTTTAAAGTTAGAAATTCATAATAGCACGTGTCGTGTTTTTATTTGGTATGACGTAACAAAGCAATGAATTATGTTAAGTTACTTAATGAAAATTGATTTCAAGTAGTAAAATATTCCCTAAGGACCTATAAATAATTATTTTGTATACCACAGGTAGTGGTTTGTAATTTAGGCCAATTATAAGGACTTACAAAATATTTGTAATACCACAAAGTGTGATCTGTAATTTAGACTAACCACATTGACCAATTTTACATTTATCTCTAAAAATTATTACTAATTAATTTCCTTTCCCTTACTCATCAATTAAATAATTGGCTACTAAAAATGAAGAATGTTTGATAGTTTTTTATTATTTTATTATTTATTATTTTATTTTTTATAAGAATAGAGTGAAATATATAGATTGAAAAACCAGATTAAGCACAACGCTTTACAGAAACAATATCCAAAATACAATGGGAAACTTCCTCAAGAAAACCTTGTTTCACAGTGAAAGAAAGTGCTTCTTTAGCAAGACAATGTGCTGCGCCATTGAGATGTCTTCTAACATAATTAACCTTCCATTTTTGTATAAAACTTAACACCCCTCGATTCCTCAATAAGATGTCCATAACAACTCCAACTCCTCTCTTTCTTGAGAGCCTGTACCACTTGAAGAGCATCGTTTTCTAGAATCACCCTATAAAAGCCTAACTTACGGCATAGATGGACTGCTCTTAGGGCCCCAATGACCTCTCACTACAAAAAACACATACTTTTTCTAGGGAACTTTTTTGACTTGTTAGGCCATTTGGCACGTCAAAAATGTTTTTGACGTGCATTTTTCGACGTGTTTCACACCTCAAAAATTTGGGTGTCAGAAAATTTTGACGTGGCACTGTTTGGCACGTCAAAATAGTTTTCTGACGTGGCAAACAGTGCCATGTCAAAAAAAAATTTGACGTGGTAGTATTGCCATGTCAGAAATTTTTCTGAAGTGGCATTGTTTGCCACGTCAAAAAAAATGATATCCAATTTTTTTTTTCTTCTGCTTTTTCTGAATTATTTGGAAAATTTTGAATTGAATTATTCGGGGTTTTTATTTTGTTTTGTTTCATTTTATTTTGTTTTGTTTTGTTTTATTTTGATTTATTTTATCGCATTTTATTTTATTTGTGCTCCTCTTCGGTCCTCTACCCAGATAAACAATTTCATCACATAAACTATATAAACGTTCAATGTCACAAATATTACACAAAAGAACTATCGTTTTTTCAATAAAAAAAAAAATCATCAACGTAAAATCAAAAACAATCAACTTATAACCAAAAAATAATAATCAACTTAATTACCAAAAACAATCATCAACTTAACCATAAACTACCATCAACATATATAATCAATAACAAATTACGAATCCATCTACGCAATAAAAAACAAACTATATATCCTTCAACATAATCAACAACAAACTATATATATCCATCTTCATAACCCAAAACAAACTATATACAATACCATAATCAATAACAAATGTTATATATCCTTCAACATAACACCATCAACATATATAATAAAAAACAAACTACATATCCATCTACATAATCAAAACCAAACTACATATTCATCAACATCATCAAAAACAAACTACATATCCATCTACATATTCAAAAACAAACTATATATCTTTCAATATATTTAAAAACAAACTATATATCATTCAACATACTACCATAAAAATAATCAATAACAAACTACAAATTCATTTATATAACCAAAAATAAACTATATATCCGTCAACATAATCGAAAACAAATTATATATATCCATCTATATAACTAAAAACAAGTTATATAGCTCCTTCAACTATACCCAACACAAATATTTTTCATTACTAACAACAAACTACACAAACTATATCCATTAATATAATCAAAAAATAATATATACTTCCATCAACATAACCAACAACAAGTGGCATAGTTCTATCAACATATATAAACAAAAACATACTATATCCATTAATATAATTAATAACAAATCTATATATCCTTCAAACCAATGTCATCAACATAATAAATAACAAACTACATAGTTTTCAACATAATACTAGCAATATAAATAGCAAACTTAATATATGTCCATTTATATAACCCAAACCAAACTATATAGNATTAGCCCAAAAAATACAAGATTTCGGCCCAGCTAATAAGCCCAATACAAGATTTTGGCCTAGTTTCGGCCCAGCTAATACAAGATTTTGGCCCACTTTCGGCCTAGCTAATACACGATTTTAGCCCAGTTTCGGCCCAGCGAACACGATTTTGGCCCAGTTTCGGCCCAGCCCAAACCGACTTAACCGACCGAAACCGAACCGACAAGTCGGTAGTCGGTCGGTGTCGATATAAGGAGTCGGTCGGTAAAGTCGGTGAAATTACCGACTTTACCGACTTCCCGGCGGCCAACGAAAATCTCCTCCAACTTTCTCCGAAACCGACCGATGCCCACCTGTACCATCAACATAACCAAAAATGT
>VIBQ01000231.1:0-19926 GCA_006937295.1 Carpinus fangiana | reverse complement strand
AGCTTATTCTTATTGGGTAAGGTTCGTCTTTAACCTTAGTTATTTTTATCCCTACATTTTCAATTTAATTTTAAATTCTGCATTTTTCATTGTTCGAAATCAATCCTCTTTGGGACTAGGTTAAGATACATTTAGTTTGAGAGTTGTATTAGTTTTTAATTACAAAACGCCGTTCTCTGTGGTTCGACCTCGCATTTTTACGCGCACTTTACTGCACACGATTCGTACACTTGCGAGTATTATTTTTGGTACAATCAGTTGCTCCTTCCCATTCATGGAAAGTAACCTGAGCTCTGATACCAACTGATGCAGTGCGACTTAGTGGGCTGCAGCGAAGAACAACAAATAACGCAGCGGATATGTAATTCCAGATCTTAAGTCTATCAATGATCTAAGAATTCTTCTCGAAAATCTAGAGTCTCTCTAGCATTTTGAAGGAAAAAAGGGAATAAACTCAACTCTGAGTAATTCTCATTAATAAAATCAATAATCAAATAACAACTACCTTGTTTGGAGGCTATAAGCATATATTTATAGCCACAAACCCTAAACCTATTAAAAAGATTACATAAATAACCCTCATAATCCTAAACCTGATAAAACTACAAAATAAAGACTCCTAACGCCCTAAGACTACTAAAACAATTAAATAACATTGGTTTAATAAGTAAAAATGCCAAAATATAACATAGAGTCCCGTGTGCGATCGATCGCAGGGACGAGTGCGATCGTTCGTAGATGGGCGAATGATCTGGCAGTTGATCTCCCTTCATCAGTCACTTCCACAGAAGGTTTGGACGTTTGGCCACAAGTTCTACGATCGTTCGCTGGCATGCGCTCGATTGTGGGATCGATCACAGGATCGGTCGCAATCACAGAGGAGCTCCGAACTGTCTTCTGATCTGCATCACCAATCCTCGTCAATCTCTACTCCCAAGTCTATCCATTCACAAAAGGAGTAGTTCCACATGTAGTTCGGGTCGATTGGTATAGATGCCATAATCCTGAAGAGAAAACAACTCTTTCTTAGTCAACTATTTCCTTACCCAAAATGGAAATAGGTATACTGTCCAAGTATAATTCTTAAAAGAAAGAGTCATACACAATCATTCAAACAAATGCGGGTAACGACTCTGCATGCCGTGCTCTGCTTCCCACGATGCTTCCTCAACTCCATGATTGCGCCACAGTACCTTAACGATAGGAATCATCTTGGTACGCAACACATGCTCCTTCTTATCCACAATCTTCACTGGTTCCTCCATGTAGGTTAATCCCTCCTGGATTTCCAATGGCTCATACTCCACAATTACATCAGGGTTAGCGATGTACTTCCTCAACATAGATACATGGAAAACGTCATGCGTTTTGACCAAATCTGTGGGTAAGGCAATCCTATAAGCCAACCTCCCCACTCTCTAAGTAATCTCAAACGGTCCAACAAATCTGGGGCTAAGCTTCCCCTTCTTTCCAAACCGCATCACTCCCCTCATAGGTGATACCTTCAGAAACACACGGTCCTCTACCTCAAACTCCAAAGGTCTCCTTTGGTTATCAGCATAACTCTTCTACCGACTCTGAGCTGTACTCATCTTCCTTGATGACACGCACCTTGTCACGAGTGTCCTGAATCAACTTTGGCCCTAACATCTGTCTCTCACTGACATTGTCCCAATACAAGGGCGACTGACACTTTCGTCCATAAAGTGCTTCATATGGCGGCATTCCAATAGTCGCCTGATAGCTGTTGTTTTAGGCAAACTAGATCAAAGGCAAGTACTGAACCCAGCTACCTTTGAATTCCAACACACATGCTCGCAACATATCCTCTAGGATCTAGTTCATCCACTTATACTAACCATCTGTCAAAGGATGGAAAGTGGTTCTGAACTTCAACTCAGTTCCCATTTCCTTCTGAAGACTTTACCAAAACCTTGAAGTAAAACGAGAGTCTCTGTCCGAAATGATTGCCGATGGTACTCCATGCAAACGGACTATATTCTGGACATATAGTCTGGCTAACTTATCCATTGGATCCTTAACCTTGATGGGAATGAAGTGAGCACTCTTTGTAAGATGATCGACAACAACCCAAATGGAATCTTCCCCAGTGGGTGCCTTTGGTAACCCCAAAATAAAGTCCATAGCAATCTTGTCCCACTTCCGCTTTGGTATAAGCAACGGCTTAAGCTTCCCGCCGGTCTCTGATGCTCCGCCTTCACTTGCTGGCAGGTCGAGCATTGCTCCACAAACTTTGCAATGTCCCTCTTCATATTGTTCCACCAATATGACCCCTTCACATCGCAATACATCTTGGTGCCTCCAGGATGTACAATATACGGAGAATGATGAGCCTCACCCATTATCTCCTTCCTTAGTCTTCTGATTCCCGGCATACACACTTGCTTGAAATAGGTGAGCAACCTATCCTCCTTAAGATAAAACTCCTTTACCTCACCTTCCACAAGCAATTGCTTGATCTTGGCACACTCAGGGTCCTCAAGTTGAGCAGCCTTGATTCTTGCAAGCAATTCTGACTGAACCGTCAAGTTAGCCAGGTGTACAGGCGTACCTTCGCCTACTACTTCCAATCTCATCCCAGCGAGTTCCTTAATCAACTGGGGTTGAGAAATCCCAAGAGCGGCAAGCTCCACTGTTGATTTCCTGCTCAACGCGTCTGCTACCCCGTTAGCCTTGCCAGGATGATAATTGACCTCACAATCATAATCCTTGATCAGTTCTAGCCACCTCCTTTACCTCATGTTCAACTCCTTCTGAGTAAAGAAATACTTTAAGCTCTTGTGGTCCGAGTAGATCTCGCACCTCTCGCCATACAAGTAGTGCCTCCAAATCTTAAGAGCAAATATAACTGCTGCCAACTCCAGGTCGTGTGTAGGATAGTTCTACTCGCACGGCTTTAGCTGGCCTGAAGCATAGGCAATAACATTTCCGTTTCGCATCAGCACTCAACCTAAACCCTTCTTAGAAGCGTCGCTATACACTACAAAATTATCAGATTCCGTAGGTAATGTCAACACTAGAGCAGTCACCAATCGCCTCTTCAGCTCTTGGAAACATTGCTCACACTCATCCGTCCAAACAAAACTAGCATTCTTCCTAATCAAAGCAGTGAGTGGTCCCGACAGCTTCGAAAAACCTTTGATGAAGTGTCGATAATAACCAAAGAGTCCTAAGAAACTCTGAATCTCGAACATTCTAGTTGATCTTGTCCACTCTACCATGGCCTTCACCTTTTTCAGTTCAACTGCTACTCCTTCACCATAAATCACTTGTCCAAGGAAAGACACGTTATCCAGCCAAAACTTGCACTTCTCGAGTTTAGCATATAGCTTCTCCCTCCGAAGCCTCTCAAATGCCTTCCGCAAATGCTCCTCCTGCTCCTCCGACGTCCTTGAGTAGATCAAGATGTCGTCAATAAAGACAATGGTGAACTTATCCAAGTAGTCATGAAAGACTCTGTTCATCGTGTCCATAAAGACTGCTGGCCCATTAGTTAGTCCAAAAGACATAACTAAGAACTTGTAGTGTCCATAACGAGTCCTAAAGGTTGTTTTAGGAATGTCCTTTTCCTTCACCCTCACTTGGTGATAGCCTGAGCGCAAATCGATCTTAGAAAACATTCATGCTCCTTGCAGCTGATCCAACAGGTCGTCAATCCTTGGCAAAGGATATCAATTCTTGATCGTTACCTTATTCAACTCCCGATAGTCAATGCACATCCTCATTGACCCGTCCTTCTTCTTAACAAACAACACTGGCGCTCCCCACGGTGATGTACTAGGGCGAATAAAACCCTTGTCCAAAAGCTCCTGGAGCTGTTCCTTTAGCTCCTTCAATTCTGATGATGTCATCCTATACGGTGCCTTAGAGATAGGATTAGTGTCTGGCACACACTCAATCCCAAACTCCACCTTTCTCTATGGTGGTAATCTAGAGTAGTTTATCGAAAAGACATCTGGATACTTACACATCACAGGAATGTCTTCCAGATTCTTCTTTGCTTGCTTCGTTGGAGCAACAACGAATGCTAGAAACGCCTGACCTCCTCCGATGATAAGCTTCCTAGCCTGCATGGCTGAAATCGTTGAAGGTAAAGACCTCGTTCGTGATCCAACGTACGTCACTTTTCCTTCTCCCCACGACGTAAGCGTCAGTTGCTTCCGAGCACCGCCGAATGCCTTGTCAACCAATCCATTCTGAGAATAATGTCGTAACTAAACATAAGGAGAACAACTAAGTTTGCGGTTAGTACTCTTCCACAAATGCTAACAGGGCATTCGCAAACTACACGCTTACATACCACAATTTTCCCTATGGGGGTAGTTACAGCTAGACCAGGTTCCAAAGTTCTCACGACAAGTCTAGACAACCTTACGAACAAAATAGATACGAAAGAGTGGGTAGCCCCCGAATCAAACAAACAATAGTACACAAAAGATCGACAGATCAAAGCCTAGACTTAAGCTTAAGCAGAGCTAATGAAATCAAAATCTCTATCATGTCTGCACGAGTAGATCCTCCAGTCTCCCACATCGAATGCAACCAAATAAAGTCCATATCTTCAAAGATGACACGGATCAAGTCCTGAGCTAGCACCCAAGTCTGCTCCGACGGCATCCTCTTCTAAAGCAGCTAAACTGTATAACAATCGTAATGGGAGATGAAACATAAAGGAAAAGGGTAAGTCTAAGACTTAGTGATTTTTAACACAGATAATACCCATGCTAGTTTAGTAATGGACTCAGGTGTTTAATAATCAAAAGCAGTTCCATCATGACAGTTTACATTATATGTGATATATATAATAGATGGTATATGCATATGATGTAAATAGTCATAGTTCAACAATATGATCTACCCGAAATATTACCCCTTCTCAGTAGGGTTGATGCTGTCCCGAGGGACTTATAGTACAGTGCCAATGCCCTATACTATAAGTACATAATGTACATAACATTAATGGCACGATCGAGACCAACCTCGAGTTGCCCACACCAACTAATGATGTTCGTCCTATAGTGACCGAACCATTGGCAATGGTAGCATCAGGGTCACGAAACCAATGGATCCAAAGCCCCGTATAACACACACATTTGACCATAAGACTAACATGTATAGTAAGCCCACGGCCATTACTACCACACGTACCGGTTTACCATGTCATACGATGCAAATTATCTTGTCTGTATTTTACATGCATGTCATTTTACAAGTCTCACTTGGTTAACATGTTCGGCACAACGTTTTTCTCAAAATGTCAAAGTTCATGTGCAATAAGTATAAACTGTGAGAGTTGTAAACTATGCATGTTTTCTCGATACACAAAATAGATGTGCAGTGCATGGAAAATAACAATGAGCATTATGTGAGTTAAAACACACCTGGATTGAAAAATGTCTCTGAATACTCTGAAATATCTGGGTTCTCCAAATCTGTGAAAACCCTTCTATTAGTCCTAATTCCACTAAAACGACTCTAAAGTAAGGAAAACAGGAGCTATGGGATGGCTAGTGAAAATATGGTTTTCCTGTCACATACTGACTGTACATCTGGGCTCGAGGCCGTACGTCCACCGTGTCACGATGGGCCGTATGTCCGGTCACGATACCGTACATCCGCCATGTGGGTTTTCAGTGAGAATCTCATTTTCTCTCCACTATCCGCCTATTCTCCAATTCCTAGGGCTACTAGGAACACTCTAAAGCCTCCTAGTCTAGTTTACCACCTCCTTGCAACATAACAACGCTAAGCTTAACAAAATGCTAACCTAAACAAGGTTCAAAGAGAATCTAAGCTAACAACTACAACCAAACAGAAATCGAACAGCATAACGACGTATTAAAAAGCTAAGGATTAAACGTTACCTCCTTGAAACAAAACCGCAAGAGTTTCACCTCACGAACGTTCTGAAACACGCAAACACCTCACACACGCTCACAAAACACACTCAAAACACTTTGGAAACACTCTAGGAACACTCTAGCAGCCTGGGGGTGTCTAAAACTTGTACAAAACATGAAGAGGGTAGGGGTATTTATAGGCCCAAAAAGCAACGGACGTCCGACCAAGGGGAGTACATCCGATGGTTCTTGCCCAGCGGTCCAAAGGTTGCCTCGTACGTCCAAGTATTAACCAGAGGGTATTCCAAAAAGTAGCGTACGTCCGTTGGTCCCACGTACGTCTGCCTGTACAGTTTGCAGAGCGTACGTCCGGTGGTCCCCCTCATACGTTCGCACTATAGACAGCAGCGTACGTCCGCCTGACCTAGCGTACGTTCGCCCAAGAGTTCAAATTACCCCTCTAGTGTCCCTAGTGACCCAAAGCCCAAATTAACTCCCCCAACTAAGCTACTTATGCCTAGTTAATAATTTGGGTCATTACAATATGCAGCAAAGAAAATAAAAGAGAAATAGCCACACACAGAGAGAAAAATAGAGAGACCAACTGCCATTGTATCCCATCGAAAAAAGAATAGTTTGTATTTTTGTCTTTTGTATTCTTTTGGAGAATAATTTATATTGTGTGATAGTAACATTTGGGTGTATTGGGGTTTTGGCTCTGAGTGATTTTCTCTCTACTATATTTTTGTACTCCATCTTTCATAGTGAATTTCTTTGTGATCACCTCCGACAGTGGACGTACCTCACATTGAGGGAACCACTTAAATCTTGGTGTGATTTTGTGTGTGATTATTCTTGCTTTATTTAACTGTAATTGTGATTGTGTGTTTTTGCATAACAAGATCAAATTACATCCACCAAAAAATTTTCCTTTGGTAAACATGGGTTTAATGGTAAACATGTTGATAAACATAGAGTATGATAAGGTTATAGAATAAAATTAATAAACAAGCATTAAAAAATAATGATTATAGGGTTAAGTGTAATGCCTAACCTAGAGTCTATGTATATGCCTCAAGATTTAGTGATTTAATATATAACGATGTAGAATCATAGTTTAGTGTAACAAATTTATTAGATAATTAATGCATTAGCTTATATATATGTATTAAGCGTAAGTAAGGGTTTTAAGGGCTTTATTTGAATAGATTTGGGATGACCTAGACAACGTGATACTAGTAGTGCTCAAGTATTTTTAAATAGTGAGAGTTGTTGAGCTAAAAATAGAGCTTAATTATTATGTGTTTATTATATAAATGCTTAGGTGCATTGCAGTTGAGTCAAGAGTTGACCGAAGGGTATTCAAGCAAACATTGTAAGTATTTTACTTACTGGGCAAAAAGGACACTATTTTTAAAGTATATAAGATGTTTTGGGTGAATGATTGATGTAATGTGTTTTGTGACACTATGGCTATTTAATAAGGTTTCACAAGATGTGTTAGATGAATGTTTGATGTAATATTTATATGAGCTTTTATGGGTTTGTGATGAGAGTCAAATAGTGCATATTTGAGCCCCTTAACTTATATTAGTTAGGCTCTTAGCTGTGTTATTTTCTGATGCTTTTGTTAGTTTTTGGTGTCTCAAGTGCATTGCAGGTTACTGACATAAGAATGCGGTTAAAGGGGTGAAAAATGTGCATAATGAAGGAAGAATCCTCCAGCAGTGCGTTCGAACGCACACACTGCGTTCAAACGCACTTGCGTTCGAGCCTAGGAGTCGCGCTAGAGCGCATGTCCACATCAGCTGAAACCCTAGCATTTCACGTTGAACGGCCGCGCCGCACGGAGCATGAAGCCTCATATGCGTTCGATAGCATATGCTGCGATCGAGCGCATTGCGTTCGAACGCACTCGTAATGACCTGTCAGCACGCGAGAAAACCTAATTTTTTTAGTATAAATTTGCTTCTTTTATTTGTAAACCCGATGTTGGGAGGCGCCGTAGAGAGCAAAAACACGAATTTTGTCATGTCTAAGCCTTTGTGAACGCTTTTTTATTGTAAGTTTCGTTTCTTNAGGAAGAATCCCCCAGCAGTGCGTTCGAACGCACACACTGAGTTCAAACGCACCTTCGTTCAAGCCCAGGAGTCGTGCTCGAGCGCATGTCCACATCAGCTAAAACCCTAGCATTTCACGTTGAACAGCCGCGCCGCACGGAGCATGAAGCCTCATATGCGTTCGATCGCATATGCTGCGATCGAGCGCATTGCGTTTGAACGCACATGTTGCGTTCGAACGCACTCGTAATGACCTGTCAGCACGCGAGAAAACCTAATTTTTTTAGTATAAATTTGCTTCTTTTATTTGTAAACCCTACGTTGGGAGGAGCCGTAGAGAGAAAAAACACGAATTTTGTCGTGTCTAAGCCTTTGTGAACGCTTTTTGATTGTAAGTTTCGTTTCTTCATGTTTTCAATTGATTTTGACATGTTTGTTGTGATCATGAGGGGCTAAACCTTCAACTGAGGTTGAAGATGAAGCCTCGTCTTTGATGAACAATTGTATTCTTGTCATTTTATATACACAATTTGATGTTTTATATAGTTGTTCAAAGTCCCTCCATTGCTTGATTTATTTTGTATAATTGAGCGCCCTTTTTGATTTCATGCATTATTTTATATTCGGTGTGTTTTGTCTGGGGATACATTGAGTTATTGGATTGAGACTAATATCCATCGTGATCTACGGATACGGTGGCCTGAGCCGATTTGACCCTTGAACCCTTTTTATTGAAACCTAACCCATGTGTTTAGCTCTGGATTCATATTTTGCCAAAAATGTGAAATGACCAATATGCCCCTAGACTAAATGTCATCGCTTGGGTATAGACTTGCCTTGCAAAAAGTACCAAGCCTTTCAAGCCAAGAACCTTAGCCACACAAACCGACAACTTGTCATGATGCCCTTCAAACTAGATCTTGGCTCCTGAATCAATCACTTAAAGTGTTAGCCAAGCACCCTGTTTCTTTCGACAACATTGGGATTCACAATAGACACTTTACTATGCTTTGCCCTATTCCTACACTTCATATAGAGCATGTAGGAATAGAACATTTTACAGGGGTAGGAGTTTGCATGGGATTCTATGAGCTTAGTGTTAATAGAATTTTCCATGCAGGACAATGGTATGGACTAGAACCAATGAGGCAGCTTCCTCTTCTGCATGCCCACGACACCGTCAGGCCCGTGATCCATTTTAGGATGCCCTGGGTATTGAGTCTGATCTGGAGGTATTGATGAAGGATGTGGGGACCGATGACACCACCAGTAGCGGGTCAAACTCTAGAGGGCCTATTATGGAGGCCAGCACCGCCACTAACGAGGGGGATGAGCACCTCATCTACGACCAGACACTCTTCATGATGGATAAGATCTAGCGCCTTTTCAACCTCCACTATAGTGGGCACAGAATTATCATCGAGAAAGGGGTAGTAGTGGCAGACTTCGACAAGCTCGCACCAATTGTTTGGGCAATGTTGGATGCCCAAGGTTGGACCGACATGGTGGAGGATCACCACCCAAAGGTGGAGGAGATAGTCTGAGAGTTCTATATGAACCTCCATCAGAGATGAGATGACTCCTTCCAGACTTGGATTGGAGGGACGGTGATAGAGGTGACTCCCACACTCATTAGCACCATTACCGGAGCACCTCTTGTGCATAACACAATTTACCAGTGGCCAATCGACCATCTCCCCGCCCGTACTGATATAGTGGAGTGCTTCACCGAAGGGCACCCTCACCAGATGGAGTTAGATAGGGAGGACAGTTTCCAGATGAGTGGCTTCAGCAATGAAGTCCGGTGCATTTATCATATCTTGGCTAGCCGGATACTCCCTGTGATCAGCCACACGATTATCACCGCAGAGAGAGCTCACTGTCTTTATGCTCTGCTAACCGAGGCCCCTGTCGATTTTGACTCCCTAGTCACTTCTACGATGATGTCGGTTTGGCTCACGAAAAGGGTGTTGCATTGCCGTACGGGGCCCTGGTCACCCGAATTACTAAGCATGCAAAGGTGCCGACGGCAAGGCTGAGGGAGACTTAGCTAGAAAGGGGACCTATGGGAGCGTGTTTTTTGAATGCGAGTCAGGCCCACTTGCGGGAAGCTGAGTAGGAGCAGATGCCGTAGCAACCACCAAGAGTAGGCCGAGCTGGTGGGGCATTTGCTAGGTTAGAGGAGCGTTTGGATCACTTTGAGGCTTCTCAGCGGGAGACACAACAGATCCTTCGAGAGCTGCAGAGGGCTCGGGTTGAAGACCGCACTGTTCTAGATCAGCTGCAGAACCACCTCATGGGATCTCTGAACGTTAGGGATTATGGCATCCCCTGTTCCAGCTACAGTCGTCCAAGGAGGAGCTCTAGTGCAAGAGGGAGCCCTGGAGCGAGAGGGACACTAGGATGAGCATCTGCAGTGTAACATCCCTAGCCCAAAAGGGTTAGGTTTGTTAATCCTCTTTCTTACTTGCAAAGATCCATAAGGTTTATCAATTAATAAAAGACTAATATAAAATAAATGCATGAAACTCTAGAATATCATGTCCTTAAAAATAAACTGAAATATTCCTGCTTAACAAAATATGTCTCACAAACGATAATAACGTTCCTTAAAAAAATATAAATTCATTAATCTCTAAAAGAAACTGTGGCAACGCACCTATTAGCTTGACTAATATGAAGTCATAAGAAATTTCTAAATATGCCTGCCCCCATTCCGGCCTCTTAAAGCAACCTGATCATCACTTGAAACAAGAAATAAAACTGATGAGCCCAAAGGGGGCCCAGTAAGTGAAATCCACAACCATGGGCAGTTTTACTCCTTGTCCCGTTTTGAAAATGGAACTCATAACTATATATGTTCCCAGTATATTTTTAAAAAATAAAATAACATAAGAACATCAAGCACAATAAAAACATTATCATCAATAAAATTATTCATAATCTTTATCTCATACTAGGGCCCATGTATACTGTTACCCCCGCATACTAGGGTTGCGCGGTCCTTACGACCTAGGACGAGATACTATGGCCGTAGCCCCATCCCCTGGCCAGCCGATTAACTCTGGGTGCACTCAGCATGACAAAATAAAACTGTGATGGAACCACCTTCTGGCAGAGCCTCTTTCAGCAGTTGCGCCTCCATCCTTAGCATCGGTACCGAGCTTCTTTCATGTTTCTCCTGGGCCAAAAATACTCTCCTCCATACATGTGCCCTCATTGTAAAACTTTTTCTCATTTCTTGTACTTCTCTTAATACTTCTTTAGAGACATCGTAGGGCATCATGTAGGAGGGTTTATCATCATTTCTCAAAATTTCTTAAAGACATCACTATTTTCTCAACTTTACTTTTTCTCAAACTTATCATGCATGTAACATAACTCGATAATAAACAAAATGATCATTTACAATTTGAAATAAAAGCATGGCATGATAATTTTTTTTCTGGAAGGGATTGTAAATTCACTTACCTCTTAACTGTAGCAAATAATTTCCTCTGACTGCTAATTAATCTCCTGAAGGAAATACAGACATGTTACTACCCTCATACACGTCATACTAATGCATTCTATTACTTCTATGAGTTGGCTTGCTAATTAATTGAGAATGAACTTTCTTAGGTAATTAGGTATGCTTTCCCATAAAATTCCAGATTTGGATTCATAAACATATATTTATATAATATATCTTAATGTACTTTGAATTGTTTGTTTATAAAATATTTATCCCATTTATTCTATATTTACCTTTATATCTCTAAGTACACTTCAAACCTTGTTGCCTATATACCCTCACCGAGGCACTACATATATAATATATACCTATGCATACTTTGAGAAACCCTAACCTTCCTGTGTCCTATCTTGTACAACCTATATAAAGGTGTAGAGTAGCTCTTGCCGCACACCAAGAGGAAAAAAAAAAAAAATTCCTGCCTCTCAGTTTATCTCCTCACGTCGCTCACCCTGCTGTTCATTCACAAAATTATACAGTTGAGTCAGGTATGGATTCCTTGTATATTCCTTGTCTTACAATTTGTTTTGACCTTTTCTTATATATATACATATTCAACATAGAGTAGATGGGAGTCAAGTATAGAAATGATGTAGGAATCAAGTGTTGTTCAAAAACTTAAAGGTTTACTTAACTCACTAAGCAGACGTACGCCATCGGGGCCGGACGTACGGTCAGTGGGCAGAGCACCAGTTTTTGAGTTTTGCACGTGTACACTCTAGCTTAGCCATATTTCAAGGTTATGTAAGGCTTAGGATAACGGTGTCTTGTATCCGTTATAACAGGACTTAACTTTGTTGGAGGATTCGCTCGAGTGTGAGTGGTAAGTGAACCTTTACAGCCTTTTTACTTAAAAACGTGTGATATGTCAGCTGACTGACCACAAGTACGATATGAGCATGTTTAATTTTACAATCACTTGGTAAATTGTATTATGAATTGGTTGATAAAATGCATCATATGACATTGTATGCCAGTACATGCAGTACAAACGGCCATGAGCTTACTATATAGACTTCATATCATGGTTAAATGTGTGTGTTATATTGTAACGACTCAGGGAAAAGTGCTAGCCACATCTACGCTATCACCTCAAAAGGACTAGTCAATTTGGAGCTTCCCTAGAATTCATTATAAAGCCCAGTTTCACTTAGTAAATAGGCAATCTGGGACTTAGCATCCATGACCATCTAGTAAATCACCCACTCTATGTGGGCTTCTTCTCATCTTCCCAATATGGGACCAGGGTGTTACATATATGGAGGCTTTGGATCCAATGGTTTCGTGACCAGTGTGCAGCTAGTCCCAATGGTTGGTCATTAGCGGTGTGAGCCACCCGAGGTCGGACTTGGTTGTGCCACTAGTGTTACGGATGGTAGGGTGCAATGGCTGGGGCACCGGCATTGTACTACAGGTCCCTCGAGGCAGTGCCAACCCTGCAGAGAAGGGGTAATATCTTGGGTAGACCATATATGAGAGTTATGACCTATAAAGCATTAGCTTTTCTTGCATTAAAATATTTAGGTAGTTATCACCTGTAGTACACCGTGATCTTTGAAAACCTAAAAACCTACTAAATGGTGTATTAACGGAGGTAATGCCCTTTTTTGATCGTTAATCAAAATTGAACGTTTACTTCCATTAATTGGACTCATGTCATACCTATATTGTAAGGTTTACTTACTAAGTCATTAGACTTGCGCGCTTATTGTTCTCTAGGTAACCTGACTCAACACTTTGGGAGTGGCATGGCTGCTGCTACCCGTGTGGCTTAGGACTTGCAAATTGTTATAGGTTTGTCATTATTGCTTAGTTGCTCCATGTTCTTACTCGATGAATTATGGTGACTCATATTTATTAACATTCCATTGCATTTACTCTGATAAATATAGAAAGACAATTTTTCGTTTAGTCACAAGGTGACCTAAATAGGTTAATTACTAGTGACTCCACTGAATTAGCGGGGGCTAATTTTGGGGGCGTTACACATTACCTCCGTTAATACACTATTTAGTAGGGTTTTGGGTTTTTAAAGATTATGGTGTACTACCGAGGATAATTACCTAAATATTTTAATGCAAGAAAAACTAATGCTTTATAGGTAATAACTTTCATATATGGTCTACCCGAGATTTTTACCCATTCTCAGTAGGGTTGTTGCTGTCCCGAGGGACCTGTAGTATAATGCTGATGCCCTAATCATTGCACGCTACCGTACATAACATTAGCGGCATGACTGAGTCCGACTTCGGGTGGCCCACACCACTAATAATGTCTGTCCTATAGTGACCATCCATTAGGAATGGATGTACCTTGGTCACGAAACTGTTGGATCCAAAGCCCCAATATAACACACACATTTGACCATAGTATGAAGTCTATATAGTAAGCCCATGGCCGTTTATACCGCACTTACCGGCGTACCATATCATACAATGCATCATAACAATCAATTCATAATGCAATTACCAAGTATTTACAAAAGTAGGCATGCTCATATCCTATTCGTGGTCAGTTAACTAACATATCCCACGTTTTAAGTAAAAAGGGTTGTATGCGTACACTTACCTCGCACATTTGAGCGATTCCTCCAACATAGATAAATCCTATTATAACGGATACAAAACACCGTTATTCTAAGCCTTATTTAACCCAAAAAGGTGGCTAAGCTAAAGTGTACACATGCGAAACTTAAAACTGGTGCTCTGCCCACTGACCATACGTCCAGCCCCGATGGCATACGTTTGCTCAGTGAGTTAAGCACACTGCCTAAGATTCAAATAGTACATGATTCCTAGGGTATTTCTTGGCTTCTACACCTCCTCTAAGCTAGAAAATAAGCACATGCAACGTAAAAATATTATCAACATGAAACTTAAAAGGCTCTTTTGAAAACATTAACACTTTTAAGGAAATGCTTAATAAACTCTTTAGAAAACTTGTTAAAACAAAGATTAGGAAATGAAACAATGCTAAATAGGCAGGGGTTACCTTAAAACCAAGCAAAGACATGGGCTCCTTCTCTGAAAACTCCTTCAAACTCACAAGTCTCTCAAGATTACAAGACCTTCTCAATTCTGGCAACCTAGGGAGTGCCAGGGCTGTGGTTATACGTGAAGAAGAAGGGTGGGACGAGGGGTATTTATAGCTGAGGGGTGATACCAACTCTCTGAAAAAGAAGCGGACGTCCACTAACCCTAGCGTACATCTAGTACTTTTACACAGCGTTCCAAAGGGTGCATCGTATGTCTAGGTATTATCCAAAGGGTATTTCAACAAGTAGCATATGTCCGTGTACTATTTGCAGAGCATATGTCTAGTGGTCCCCCCACATACGTCCGCGCTAGAAATAGGGATGGACGTCCGCTAACCCTAGCGTACATCCACTCCATAGGGTTAATGTTTTGGCTTCTATTTCTAAGGGATTCTAAGGTCTATGATCGGTGCCAAATAGTGATATTTGACCCCCTTAACTTATGTTTGTTAGGCTCTTAGTTTTGTTAATAACTAATGTTTTGTATTGTTTTAGTGTTTTATGGTGTTGCAGGTCAATGCAGTTAATAAACTGCCACAAAGGGCAAAATTGACTTAAAGAGAAGTTTGGAGTTCCTGCCAGAGCGATCGAGCGCACGACAGTGCGATCGAGCACACTGCGGTCAAACGCAAGGGGCAAGATCAATTGCACTCCACGTAGACCCAGGTCTCGCACGATTGCCCTAGCCGACCCTAGCCTCCATCGCTTCCAGCCTTGCGCTGTGGGGATTCTGGAGCAGTTACAAGTGTTCGATCGTGACTTCAATGATCGATCGCATACATCTATGCGATCAAGCGCATGGCCTGTGATCGAGCGCATCCCTTTGACCTAGTGGCACACTAGTTTTCTATAAATAAGACACATGTGTAAATTTTCGTGTAGACATTTTCTTGGGCGCATTTTTAGAGCTTTTGCCTCTATTTGGCTCTGCTCTACCCATTTTTATTGTAGAACTTTATTGCTTTATTTAATTTAATGCTCTTTATCATTCCGTTCTTGCTTCCCTATTACATGGGAGGCTAAATCCTCAACTAAGGTTGAGGATGAAGCCTCACCATTGATTTAATGTTGGTATTTACATTATGTTGGTTAAATTCCGTCTTTTATTTATAGCTTAGTCGTTTCAATTTGGTTTAGTGACAAAATCAAGTTCGATTGCGCCGTAGTCATTTATTCTTTGTCTTTCGATCGATGGATACATTCCATCCTTCGATTTACGTTCATTTATCTATTGTAGTTTGTGTTAAATCACATTCACTTTGGATACTTTGGCCTAAATTATTTATGGTTTGTCTTTCGTCAAAGGGATGGGTTCTTTGAATCCTTCGATAGGCTCAAGAGATTAAGTTTTGATTTAATCGATAGACGGATTAATTAATGTAGTGTTTTTAACTAGCGTTTATGATTTGGTGAGGTGGAATCCTTAACCTTAGTGTTTTATTTTATTTATTTCACTGCATTAATTTAGTTTATGTTTCTGTTGTTACACAAACACCCACTTGGAGCTAGGTTAAGATAATATAAATCTAGACGTAAAATTAGTTGTTTAAACACTCACGATTCTCTGTGAATACAATCTCGTACTTGCACAAACGCTATACGAACCACAGTTCGTTCTCTTGCGAGTACTTAATTTGGTACTGTCAAATTTTTGGCGCAGTTCCCGGGGAAACGTTTGAGTTGTTGAAATTAATTTTACTTTTAGATTAGTGTTATTTTACTACTAGTTTTTATTTTCAACAATTTCAATACTGTTCATAGTTTATTTTCGTGTTTTTATTAATTTTTGTTAATTTTTAGTTTAGTGTTTGGCAGTTTTGCTTAGTGTTTATAGTTTCTGGAAAATCAGGCATTGATAGTGCGATCGATCGCATCCTTGTTGCGATTGAACGCACTTGAGCCTATTCCTCAGTATCGCGTACCTGCGCTCGCTTTATACGCAGTTGCTTGCGAGCACGCGTTTTTGACAGAACGCAGTGCAGTGATACGCTCGATAGCACCTCTGTTGCAATCGAGCGCACTTGCAGAGCTTGCTACATAGTGATGTGTATGCTATAGATCTTACTGCCCTGTGCTCGAGCGCAACTCTACTGACTGCATCAACATACCAGAGGCAGTATGTTCAAATTTTATTTAATTTTGCTTTGACTAATTGTTAATGTAGATTTAATTGTTTGTTCTGCCTGTTTTGAGTATGTTCTCTGCTATAGTTAGTTGTGTTTAGTTTATTTTTGCTTTTAATTGTTTATATAGTTTGCATGTGTTTAATTAGTAGTTTGGATGGTTAAATAGTAAATTGTTTAAATTGTTATATTTTGTTAGTTTTCATTTTTCTAAGCTAGATGTTTTTCTATTTCTGTTAATGTTTCTGTGTTATCCGCATATGTTAATATTTGTTTAAGATTGTTTAGTTTTTATTCATTTATTGCTTATAATTTCTTGTTTAGTAGTTTGTTCTTATTTTAGCATTTTAAATTCATTTAGTTTGTGCATATCTGATTCTGTTTTTGTTATTTTCATAGTCCCTGTTTTTGCTGTTTTTATTCATACTTGCTTACTTAGTTTATTGCTTTTCTAGTTTAGTTTAATTTCTTACTTAGTGTATCCATGGTCGGCGATCAATGAATTTAGAGTTAACACCTTTAGACCCCGACCTAGAAATGAATCTTAGGAGTTCCCTTAGAGCACGTGCTGAGATGGAAGAGAATCAAAGGAATGAAAATCTGGAGGAACAAGAGGAGTTCCAAGATGCAAGAGTTGGGAATGGGGAGCAAAGAAGAGCTTATGACGTGGATTTCACTACGTCACTCTAGGAATTGTTTGCACCAGTTACGACTAGTTCCCATTCGTGCATAGTATTGCCACCGACTAATGCAACCCATTATGATCTAAAGCCACACGTCATCCAAATGTTACCATATTTTTATGGCTTAGATCACGAAAATCCATATTCCCCCATATGAAGAAATTCAAAAATATTTGTGCCACCACCAAATTCCAAAATTTCTCTGAGGAAGCTATCCACCTTAGACTTTTTCCATTCTCCCTTCATGATAAAGCCACAGAGTGGTTCGATTCCAACGCTCCTAGGTCTATTACATCCTGGGAAGAATTGTTGAAACAATTCTACAACAAGTTTTTCCCAATGTCCAGAGTAAATGAGGCAAGAAAGGAGATCAGTTCATTTACACAGGATGAGGATGAGAAATTCTCTAAGTGTTGGGGGCGGTTCAAGGATTTGCTCATCAAATGCCCCCTCGTGGTTATGAAAAGTGGCGACTCGTGCAATTCTTCTGCCAAGGGTTGTCTCAGCCCAACCCTAGTATGATAGAGTCGATGAATGGAGTGGCAGTTTTGAACTTAACGGGTGATTTAGCTTATAAAGCTTTGGATAAATTGGCAGACAACTCACAACAATGGAATTTTACGAGTTGTCGTGACAAATCGGCCCGAAACCCCAAGAAAGGAGGCATCCAGAGTTAAAAGGTGAAGCAGAGTTGAATTTAAGGATGGATGCGATTGTAGAGAAACTCGATGCTCTAATTTTAGGTTAGCCTAAAATTGCTGCAAACACTTTCACTATCGAGAGTTGTTCTATCTGTGCTAGTCCGATGCACTTAGCATAGACTTGTCCATCTTTGCCGTTTTGTTCTAAGAACCAGATGGAACAAGTGAACACTTTCAATGATTTTAGAAAGCAGTCAACTGGCCCATATTCTGAGTCTTACAATCCAGGATGGAGGAACCACCATAATTTCTCCTGGAAGCAGAACTAGCCCACGAATCAAGGAGGAGCTCCACATGCTCAAAATCATTATCCTTCTGGATTTCCTCCTACATATCAAAATCATGGACGCTCGGCTCAGCCAACATCATCATCTTATCAAGCCCCCACTCAAGCCCCAGCGTCATCGATACAGTCATTAGAAGAGACAATGAGGGAATTCATTAAAATGACTGGTAAATCAATCAATGACGTAAGAAATTCCACCATGGTGAACACCCAAGAAATCTCCAAGTTGGAGATACAAGTGGGACAGTTAGCAAATCACCTTGGTGAGAGAGACAAGGGAAAGCTCCCCAGCCAACCAGTGAACAACCCTAAGGCATGCACTATCAAAAATTCTTCAACTCAAGAGCATGCACATGCGATTGTCACATTGAGGTTCGGGAGACGAGTGGACAATCATGTCGTTGAACCAGAAGCAGAGCCAACAACAGACCTTGCCAGGCAAGAAGAGAAAGCGAGTGACAACAAGGAGGAGAGAGATGTTGAGCCATCTACAGTCACTCCCATTGAGAAGGACCTTTTGAGGTCGTTTATCCCAAAAGCTCCCTATCCTAAGAGATTGAAAGCTCCAAAGAAGAATGCACAATTTGCTGAAATTTTAGAGGTGTTTAAGCAAGTTCAGATAAACATCCTGTTCTTGGATGCAATTCAGCAAGTGCCATCGTATGCGAAATTCATGAAGGATTTGGTCACAATCAAGAGAAAAACTAATGTCCCGAAGAAAGCTTATCTGACCGAGCAAGTGAGCTCCATTCTCCAATGCAAGTTGCTAATAAAGTATAAGGACCCTGGGTGTCCAACCATTGCTTGCATGATAGTCGTGAGTCAGATCAATAGGGCATTGTTGGATCTGGGAGCAAGTGTAAATCTCCTTCCCTATTCAGTGTATCTACAACAGGGATTGGGAAAATTGAAGCCTACCACGGTAACGCTCCAATTGGCTGACAGGTCAATGAAGAGACCACGGGGAATAATTGAGGATGTATTGATTAAGGTTGACAAATTCTATTTCCCTATGGACTTCATAGTGATAGACACGGAGCCGGTGCATGATGTGGTGAATCCAATTCCAGTGATTTTAGGGCGACCTTTCTTAGTTGCGGCTGATGTGGTCTTTTTGTGTCAAAAAATATATCAATAATAAAAATACCACTCGCAATAGAATGAATCCCGTAGGATATGGCTATATTGAGGGTGTCGAACTTCAAGGACTGTAGGGGTTTCGTTATTAAATTCAAAGTACGAAATTTAACCTAATTAGCAAAAGAGATTGGTTGGTTTGTAAATTCAGAGTGCATGAAAGTAAACAAAAAATTAAAGGGAATAATATCAGAAAGAGAGAGAGTAAGGTACTAATTTCACCACTCTCCGTACAACAATGGTAACCATATTCAATTCTAGAAACTCATGATATGTATGTTATAAAATAACAGGAAAATACATATTAAGGGATAAGTGATCGTATCAAAAATAATACTCGCAAGTGTACGAATCGTGTGCAGTAAAGTGCGCGTGAAAATGCGAGGTCGAACCACAGAGAACGGCGTTTTGTAAATAAAAACTAATACAACTCCTAAATTAAACGTATCTTAACCTAGTCCCAAGGAGGGGTGATTTTGAACAATTTAAAAGTGCAGAAATAAAATTAAACTAAAAATGTAGGGATA
>VIBQ01000230.1:0-20072 GCA_006937295.1 Carpinus fangiana | reverse complement strand
TCCATACTTGATTCTGGTCAGCACAAACTGCAAAGTTCAATATCAAAATGATCACATTCAAATCCAATTGGAATTCAGTTACAGCTGCAACTCCACTGTTTGGATCACAAATAATAGCTAAGAATTTGTGGTAACTCTTATTGGTACAGAAAAAAAGACAAGCCATATGGCCAATGTTTACATATTAGTTATGACTTGCTTTTGGAATCATATTTAAGGTCGCACGCAAATTCAGTTCCACAAACCCAACCACAGAATCTGACTTGAATTTGTCAAAATATTAGGTATAGTAATTTCTCAAATGTCAATCACATCAGAAACCCTATCAAGTATCATCAATGGTATATAGGGAGAAGGGAACAGGGAGCAAAAGCCAACAAGGGGTATTAACAGAAAGAATGAAATTGAGTTTCTTTGAAAGCCAGAGGGGCCCAACCCCTTCTCTAACTGATCTCTTTTCTCTCATCTCTCTCCATCATCTTATCTTTTTAGAAACTTCTACTCTCTTTCCTTTAGCTGAAAATCCTCAGCAGTTCCACATTTGCACCACTCCCTTGATCTGAGTTATGACATCTAGAATATAGGAAGCTGATCCTTAAGAATTGAGATTGAGGTTGAGGAGGAACACAAGACAAACAAAAGTGGTTTGGACCGAGGTTTGAGAATTTTAAATATCCAAACAAGGGAAAAAAAATACCATGGGATTTCGACAATTCCAGTCCCTCATAATTTTAAATGTTTTGGCCTGTCCCCAAAAGAACTTTAATAGTCATTTGCACAATGTTAATCCAAGTGATATTATTGCTTCAGATGAGGAGACATGAGCATATGAGAGAGTGCATGCGCATGTTTTCAAAAGGCCTGAGCTTTCATTTTTTGCTGTGTGGTGCCAAGAGTAAAAAAGTACTTTTATTACCCAAACTGCTTATTTATATAGAATAAACATGTACCAACTCAGGCCTTTGAGCAGCGGCAGAAGGGCAGTAATATGCTAGTCAGGAAAAATAAAACCAATAAAACTCTAGAACAAAGAAAAAACTACTCTCAGACAAACGCATATTAAGTTTTTTTAATCCATTATTGTATACACAGTCTAAAAATTTTCACTTCAAAGCATAGCTTGAAAATTAGGGTGACCCTAATCCCACCCCACATCCAAGAAAAGTTCAAATTGAATTGTCAAAATATTGTTGGATATTGTGAACCAAGTCCAGCAGACAGTAACAAGCAGATAAGGAGCAATTAACTACCAATAAGATTTGTAAGAGATGCATTGGANGAGGAACACAAGACAAACAAAAGTGGTTTGGACCGAGGTTTGAGAATTTTAAATATCCAAACAAGGGAAAAAAAATACCATGGGATTTCGACAATTCCAGTCCCTCATAATTTTAAATGTTTTGGCCTGTCCCCAAAAGAACTTTAATAGTCATTTGCACAATGTTAATCCAAGTGATATTATTGCTTCAGATGAGGAGACATGAGCATATGAGAGAGTGCATGCGCATGTTTTCAAAAGGCCTGAGCTTTCATTTTTTGCTGTGTGGTGCCAAGAGTAAAAAAGTACTTTTATTACCCAAACTGCTTATTTATATAGAATAAACATGTACCAACTCAGGCTTTTGAGCAGAGGTAGACAGGCAGTAATATGCTAGTCAGGAAAAATAAAACCAATAAAACTCTAGAACAAAGAAAAAACTACTCTCAGACAAACGCATATTAAGTTTTTTTAATCCATTATTGTATACAGTCTAAAATTTTTCACTTCAAAGCATAGCTTGTAAATTAGGGTGACCCTAATCCCACCCCACATCCAAGAAAAGTTCAAATTGAATTGTCAAAATATTGTTGGATATTGTGAACCAAGTCCAGCAGACAGTAACTAGCAGATAAGGAGCAATTAACTACCAATAAGATTTGTGAGAGACGTATTGGAAACTTGAACAAATTCGATTCTCGAACCTAATTACATAAAATCTTAACCCAACCCCACCCCACCACCGCCCACACATGCCCAAAAACCCCCCAAAAAAGAAAAACTCTTATCTAGTATCTTCCTTGCTAAAAGACCCTCATGTTGTTTTGTAATTGAAAATTAATGGAATCTAGCATCATCTTCTATCAAGAAAATAGGAAGAAACAAAAAAAAAAAACTCTCTTGGGATCCTCAAAAAATCATATGTACTCTAATTCCGATTTGTTCGTCAACAAAGTTTGTAAAGCCTAAATAAGTTTCTTTTTTTGATAAGTAATATTATATATATATATATATATAAAAAGCGTAATGTGCCTCTAAGTGCACAAAAAAGTATACATAAGTAGCCCAATTTAAACCCAAAGTCAAACCCCAAGAAGACCCAGCCCATAAAACCCAACTAGCAACCACAACCAAATGGTAAACCAAAGAAAGAAACCCAACACTAAAACCCAGAATAGCCCACCACTAGTCCTAAAACACAAAAAGCCCCTAATGCACCTATGGAGGAAAGGAAGATGCATTTTTGGTCCCAACACAACCCCGCAGGCAATGGCATCTCTCTAGAGAAGGTCTCTCTCTAGCCTCATAATTGATGGAGGATTCTAAATTCCTGAGTTCCCTCTTCCCTTTTACCTTAGAGGTATAGGGTTCCCGCTCCTCTTCAATATTCGAAAATAGATTCAAAAGACTTTTCTCATCACCTCCTTCACCATTAGACAGTCCCACACTAAGTCTATAAATAAGTTTCTTTAATCTAACCAAACATATGTCAATGCTAAATTAAATAAAACGCAGACAAGCATGGTAAATGGAGGACCTGAAGCACAGTCTCAAAATCTAAGCTACTTACAAAGCGAAAGAAAACCACAACTGTTAGAGCACAAATGCCTCCAAGGAGAATATGAAGACCACTTCTGGCCGTTTTCTGCATATCGAAAGAGGAACATATCAAATAAAGCATATAATGAAATGATGGTTAAAATGATGAACACAACAAGCACTGATTAAAAACAATATAAACGGATATCCTTATATGTATATAAAAAAATTGCAGTTAAAAGCAATAGCTACTGGTCAGAATTGTACGTATCTGATAACTTAACTGCAATTTTTACTTTAATAATTAGGATGTAGAAATACAATATATTAGAAGCTTATATAATCATATTCCTATTTTCATTTACCATTTTACAAGATAACTTGAACATAGGTCACACATAAAGGAAGTATCATACATATAGCAAACAAGTGAAATAAAAATATGAGAAAAATGTAAAATCAGTTCCCTATGATTTTAAAATGTTCTTAGAACTCCCGTGGTATGCAAAAATAACAAATTACTCTCTACTATCAAATTTTGCCAAAAAACTTGACGGATTTTGTTAATGTACCATGTCAGATCTAATGAAAGTACCACATCTCACCATAATAAAAAAAATATAAAAACTAAAAGAATAAATTTCACTTAACCTTTCTGAATTTTCATCACTTCTGCAATCACCACCTAAACCTCAAAAATACTCAATTTAACGTATCAAACTTTTAAAAATTTGCAATGTCACCCTATTAAATCTTAACAGAGGCCGTGGAAATTCCTAAATAATTTTTTTAAAAAAAAAACAAAAAGGCAAGAATGGTTTGGTGGGGTGACCTAGACCCACGACCATGGGTTTGGTGGTGACTGTTGTGGGTCACAATGTGACCTAACGTGGGTCATCGAACTCACGATGTAGTTTTTTTTTTGTTTTCTTAAATACAAATTAAGGTAATTTTTTAATTTTACAAGGATATAAGGGTCATTTACAAGTTTACCATCTTATTTAACCCCAAACACTAATGAGGGGGTGACATTGCAAATTTTTTAAGTTTGATACACTAAATTGAGAGTTTTTGAAGTTTTAGGGGGTGATTGCAAAAGCGATGAAAGTTTAGATGGGTTTGTTCAAGTTTTTCAAAACTATATTTTTTTAAAAAAATAAAAAATTAAAAATTAAAAACTAAAAAATAAAAAATAAATAAAATGGGAAAACAAAAATTAGTGGGGGGGGCTGTAAGAGGGGGTGGCTCAACCATGATTTAAGGCAAGTAGGTTTCTCTGATTCCTGGTGTAACCATTTTCTGGTTTACCAACATCTTTAATGGAGGAAAAAGTGAACACCCCTGCTACACTCGTGAAGGACTTCGATTTAGCATTATAGAAATTTGATATGCCTCTTCAGCAACCATAGCATCAATTCATCATCCGAAAACTAACAGCAAGATAGCTTCTATTTCTCATCTAGTTAGGTCAAAAATAGCCACAATTTGGTATCAGGATCTCTTCTTCATACTCATATATTACTAGTTTGGTAATTGTGAATCATACAAGAAGTGGCTTGGGGGTGGCAGAGCCAACCCAGTCTTCTAGCCCCCAACAATTTTTTATTTTATTTTATTTTTTTATTTTTTAATATGTTATATATATTTTGTATTATGGGTGACAAGTGTCATAATTTCATTAAATTTGACATGGCACACTAATAGAATCCATCAAGTATTTTTACAGAATTTGATAGTAGGGAGTAATTTGTTATTTTTGCACACCACAAGAAGCTTTCAAAACATTTTAAAACCACAGAGAGCTTATTACAAATCAGACTAATTAGTGAAACCACAGAAACCGATTTTGTATTTTTCCCTAAAAATATTTCCAAAGATGAAGAACTAATCAGAAGGGAGAGGAAAAAACATGACTGCTGCATTATATAAATCCAACCATACACTCTTTAACCATTGAAGCACTTTAAGTTAAGAGAGTTGCTCATCAATAATAAACCAGATAACACAAATCAAACCAAGAAAGAAATACATCCCAANGAATATGAAGACCGCTTCTGGCCGTTTTCTGCATATCGAAAGAGGAACGTATCAAATAAAGCATATAATAAGGACATGATGGTTAAAATGATAAACACAACAAGCACTGATTAAAAACAATATAAACGGATATCCTTATATGTATATAAAAAAAATTAAGAAAAAAGCAAGCATTTTCTTTGCAGTTAATAGCAATAGCTACTGGTCAGAATTGTACATATCTGATAACTTAACTGCAATTTTTTCTTTAATAATTAGGATGTAGAAATACAATATATTAGAAGCTTATATAATCATATTCCTATTTTCATTCACCATTTTACAAGATAACTTGAACATAGGTCACACATAAAGGAAGTATCATACATATAGCAAACAAGTGAAATAAAAATATGAGAAAAATGTAAAATCAGTTCCCTATGATTTTAAAATGTTCTTAGAATTCCCGTGGTATGCAAAAATAACAAATTACTCTCTACTATCAAATTTTGCCAAAAAACTTGATGGATTCTGTTAATGTACCATGTCAGTGTTGTAAATGACTTGATATTTCACAAGTCAAAGATGTGGGCTTCTAGATGAAAAATGAACACTGGCGGAGTCAAGCATTTCGGTGGAGGATAGAAGTTACTGCATCAATGCATGCACAATTAATGTGGGAAGGTGGTTGTTGATGGACTTTGATGTCCATGAAGCATCAGCCGTGGCCTATAAAAGGCACCCTTGAGAAGCTTGAAAACACACCAAAAGTTTGAGAGCAAGAGAAGAAAGGCTTGAGAAAAGAAAGAGTTTTTTCAAGGAGAGAGCACGAAAGTGTAGTATTTTTCTGAGAGTGAGCAAAAACACTAAGAGTGTAATTTTTCTGAGAGTGTGAGAGATGCACAGTGTGAGATTTTGTTCATTCTTGTGATATAGTGAATATATCTGGTGTGCTCTGTGGATGTAGGCAGTGTTGGCCGAACCACGTATCAATTTCTCGTCTTGTGATCTTGTGTATATTTGTGCGTGTTTATAGTACTAAAAGTACACGTGTATGCTCTGTCTAGGAAAGATTGTGTTTTAAGTGAGACCGGTGTGACTTCTCCAATCTTACCTGGGAACGTACTGAACTGTATCTTTGGTAAAATACTATTTACCGCACTGGTGTGTGTTCTCCTGTGTTTTCATTTCAAACTTGTCTTTCGTATAAAGGGCTGTGGGGAAATTGGTTGCCAATTTATTGTCAATTTCCACAACAGTCAGATCTAATGAAAGTACCACATCTCACCATAATAAAAAAAATATAAAAAATAAAAGAATAAATTTCACTTAACCTTCCTCAATTTTCATCACCTCTGCAATCACCACCTAAAGCTCAAAAATACTCAATTTAGCGTATCAAACTTTTAAAAATTTGCAATGTCACCCTATTAAATCTTAACGGAGGCTGTGGAAATTCCTAAATAATTTTTTTTAAAAAAAAACAAAAAGGCAAGAATGGTTTGGTGGGGTGACCCAGACCCACGACCATGGGTTTGGTGGTGACTGTTGTGGGTCACAACGTGACCTAACGTGCGTCATCGAACTCACAATGTAGTTTTTTTTTTGTTTTCTTAAATACAAATTAAGGTAATTTTTTAATTTTACAAGGATGTAAGGGTCATTTACAAGTTTACCATCTTATTTAACCCCAAACACATTAGGGGGTGACATTGCAAATTTTTTAAGTTTGATACACTAAATTGAGAGTTTTTGAAGTTTTAGGGGGTGATTGCAAAAGCGATGAAAGTTTAAATGGGTTTGTTTAAGTTTTTCAAAACTATTTTTTAAAAAAAAAATAATAATAAATTAAAATTAAAAACTAAAAAATAAAAAATAAATAAAATGGGAAAACAAAAATTAGTGGGGGGGACTGTAAGAGGGGGTGGCTCAACCATGATTTAAGGCAAGTAGGTTTCTCTGATTCCTGGTGTAACCATTTTCTGGTTTACCAACGTCTTTAATGGAGGAAAAAGTGAACACCCCTGCTACACTCGTGAAGGACTTCGATTTACCATTATAAAAATTTGATATGCCTCTTCAGCAACCATAGCATCAATTCATCATCCGAAAACTAACAGCAAGATAGCTTCTATTTCTCATCTAGTTAGGTCAAAAATAGCCACAATTTGGTAACAGGATCTCTTCATACTCATATATTACTAGTTTGGTAATTGTGAATCATACAAGAGGTGGCTTGGGGGTGGCAGAGCCAACCCAGTCTTCTAGCCCCCAACAATTTTTTATTTTTTATTTTTTTTTATTAAAAACAATTAGTTTTTAATTATAATTTTAGTTTTTTTTTTTTTTTTTTCATATGTTATATATATTTTGTATTATGGGTGACAAGTGTCATAATTTCATTAAATTTGACATGGCACACTAATAGAATCCATCAAGTATTTTTACAGAATTTGATAGTAGGGAGTAATTTGTTATTTTTGCACACCACAAGAAGCTTTCAAAACATTTTAAAACCACAGAGAGCTTATTACAAATCAGACTAATTAGTGAAACCACCGAAACCGATTTTGTATTTTTCCCTAAAAATATTTCCAAAGATGAAGAACTAATCAGAAGGGAGAGGAAAAAACATGACTGCTGCATTATATAAATCCAACCATACACTCTTTAACCATTGAAGCACTTTAAGTTAAGAGAGTTGCTCATCAATAATAAACCAGATAACACAAATCAAACCAAGAAAGAAATACATCCCAACACTTGAGATATTTCATAAAACTAACATCCACAACAGGAAATCTCCAACTCATAATGATGTTATTCTAGTACTTCTCGGCTCAAAATATCACAGCACCCAGCAATAGTCAATAAGAGGTATAGAGCTATATTTGATTAACAAGAAAATGCAAACTAACGTGATTAACAATTAACACATTGGAGGGAAAATTCACCTAGTAATTTTGGGGATATATCTGTTGAAATATGCTAAATGTCTCCCTCAAGAAAATCATGCCTAGACTTATTTAATATAAATACATACATGAGGGTATGATAGTGATTGTTCTATGAATATATATGTGTATTCTTATTATGAATGTATGCATATTAATATGTAAAATAAATCTGGACATGAATTGCTTATAGTATGTAATTCTGTTTGAATATATGCACACAAGCATAAATGCANTGAGTCCCTAATTCTTCACTCTCGATGGGTAAGCAATCCTCATTGCTGACTCCATCCTTTACTGTATGCAACAAACTTTCCTTGCCCATCGAATTAGTCAAATCTTTGGATTCCAACACACAACTAGCATATCAGATTATTGCACTATTTGGCTTCAATATATTCTACTTAATCAAGCTCAGGAGGCCAAGGTCCCCATTGTGTGTTTCTATGGCAAAGACAACAAGCACTACTATTGCAATAAGAAATTGACAAGTAAATAAAGCTTTTGTTCCAGCTGTAAAGGAAACTCAAGACTTTTAGCATAACTTAAGGCTGTGGTGCAAGTCAAGAAGATGGAGAAATACATATACAGAAGAATATTCCCAGCTTCCTATTCCAACAAATTCCTGTTTCAGAAGCACAATGACATGAAAATCCGTTATACTGTGACTTGAGGCACATCAATCTCCATAGCACCTTTATTAAAAGCTCTGGTTATGCACTGACATGTGAAAATGATACCATCATTAGGAATTAATAATTACAGCATCCAAAAGATCCTATGATCCAAAAAACAAATTGAAAAAGAAAAAAATAATAAGAGAATATTATATTTTGAGACTAATATTCATCAAAATTAAAAATGTCTCCTAAAAAATAAAAAATTTAGAATTGGGTCATTCTAAAAGCTGGAATGGGACATGCTCAAGTAAAAAGCTGTCACTTTGGGCCTGTTTCAGACAATTATTTAAATCAAGATCAACCATGCAAGTAATCTATTTAGAAGCTTCGTGACTTAGAAGTAAATACAAAAATGTTGCAACACACAAAATTCTACCCTACCAAAAGAAGTCCTTTAAGCAATGAGACTTCAAACCATCTTATTCGGTCCAAGATCACTATATTGAACTAGGATAAGAGAAATTGTACCTCTCTAACACCTCAACATGCATTAAATGGCAGTTTAACCAATAAGAAAAGCATATCAAGTAATAAGTTAGAGAAGGTTCACCTTCAAACCCTTTCATCGCTGACACCATCAACTCAAATGGCATTTACAATCTGAAATAAACGATGATATATTTTTCTAATTTTAAGATTTTGTGCTTAATAATCAACTTATTATGCACAATTAACATTAACATCTAATTGAAGAAGGGACCAAGATACAAAACATGGGACAACATATATTTGATCGTTAACTTTTCAATCAAATAATGTAGTGATTCAAGAAGGTTCTCATGAACACGAAAGATAGCTTGTTAAAGGTAGAACTCATCTAGAAATTCTAGATATATCACTTCACTTACACCGTAGAACAAATTCAGAAGAAGAAGAAGAGATATACAAATCTTAGGAACTGAAGAAGGAGAAGAGATATACACAACCCGCGCGCACACACACTCTTATTGCAAATCCTCAGAAACAGCACTTACAGCTTGTGATGCACGCCATTAAATCATAAGTAATCTGAACGATCATATATCTCAAAATTCAGGCAATATTATTGTAGAATTGAAATGGGCAACCGACAGTTTACCTAGTACGGATCATATTTCGTAGAAATTAAAAGAAATGAAAAGAAGGCAATAGATCACACTCGTGAACAAAGCCAATAACACAATCAAGAAGCAGAAATCATGGAATGAAGTTTAATCTATTCTCAACCGGATGAGATCGCTCTGTACAGAACGGAAATAAACGGAAGTAAAAGAAAACGAACCTCTCTCAATACACGCGCCTGGCTTTGGAGAAGAAATGCATCAGATACCCAGATCAATAACCATAATAAACGAGAACTGAAACAACTCCCCCTCTCTCTCCCTCTCTCTGTGACTGTCTTTTCCGGGTGGAGCCTTCCAGTGGACGTCACCATTCACCCGAGACTACGTGCATAGCCGGCTCCTCCATTAGGCAACTTTTGCTTTCGCTGTCGCGTAAGCCCTCAATGTTGGTGAAAATGTGGGTCGATTATAACCGCCCGTATTCATTATTTGTAAAAACTATCCGCATATATGCGGACAATAGTTTTAGGATATATAAATGTCGTTATTAACCATATCCGTATTTTCTTTATATATTATATATTTTCTTAAATATATATAAAAAAATATATTATAGATATTTAATATGTACATATGTAACATATTTAATATATGTTACAAAAAAAAAAGGTTCAAATTCAAGTCTTGAACCATCTTTTTCTCTTACTTAAAAAGTCTGTTATTAATTAAGGTTATTATTTTTTCATATTTTACTCATAAAATAATTGTCATTATACTTTATATTTAATTGATTCATGTAAATGTGCTGATTTGGATATGCTAGTATATTAAGATATAGTATGAATTCCTTATAATGATGATATGTATAATGTAATTTCAGTTAATACTCTTTTTTTGAGAAATATAGATCCTAGAGTCAAGTGGCGGAGCCAAGATTTTAGGTCAGAGGGGGAAAAATTAAAATAAATAAATCAAATCAAATTGAATAAAATTTTTAAAGAATATAACTTCTCTTTCTTTTTTTCTTTTTTTCAATTTTCAAATACTTAAATTACAAACAAGTCTCCGCTTACCATAGTTGGCCTCACCATACTCGGTCTAACCATGCTAAGAACAAAGATGTGGAGGTAGATAACAAAGTCCGAGACTTAAAAGAAAAGTACGAAAAGGTGGCTCTCCTCATGGAGAATGGGGAAAGTCGGTTGATAGCTGAGAATCTTATGTCGAATACTAATTTATCTTTTACAGATTGGGTGATGAGATTTCCTCTCCATGATAAGTTTAAGGTTCCTCGGGTTGATAGATACAACAGGAATGGAGACCCTTCCGACCATAAGGAAGGCTTCCGTGCTCATCTTATTCTTCATGGTACCCCGATGAAATCGCTTGCCGAGTTTTCCTTTTGACTTTGAAAGGAGTGGCTAAAGAATGGTTCGGCAATTTGAGTTCTAAATCTATTGATAATTTCGATACACGGGGACGCCAATTTTTTAATCAATTCCTTGCGGTCCGAAGGAGGAAGAAAAATCCAGCTTATATGTCATCTCTAGTTCAAGGGAAGACAGAGTCTTTGAAAAACTATATGCAAAGATTTAATCAGGAGAAGCTAACGGTAGAAAATTCAAATGAGCAAACGATACTCTTAGCCTTGATGAACGGGATAAGAGCTGAAGGGCATTTGATTGCCAAATTAGCTAGGAGGCCAACGTTGGGAACTCTTCAGCAATTTTTGAGTAAAGCCGAGGGACCAAGAAGAAACTATTGGGGCATTGACTAAAGCTAAGGTAGAGGATCCTTGGAGCCGGCCCAATGATGTCAAAAAGGAAGCAGAGGCTTTCTCGAGGAAGAAGAGGAAAAACATAAGGAGCCAAAAAGCTTATGAGAAGAAGTTCGAATCATTCCGGAGGCAGAGTCAACCCCAGGATAAAAAATGGACTCCTCTGAATGCAACTCTTTCAATAGTACTCATGGAGGTTAGAAGAGATCCAAGCTTCAGATGGCCAGCAAAAATGAGGACTTCCCCGCAAAAGCGCAATAATCAGAGATATTGCGAGTATCATAACGATCACGGTCATTTGACCGAGGATTGTTTCACGTTAAGAAGAGAAATCGAGATTCTCATTCAAAGCGGGAAGTTAGTTAAATTCCTAGCTGGTGAAAGAGGGAGAGATGATAACTTCGGGGAAGTCAACCACAAAGAATAGAGCCTCCTCCTTGGCAGGCTTTCCTTGAAGGAGCGCGTGATCAGAGAGGAGGGCGTAATGATTAAGAAGGAGTAAAAATGACAAACCGAATCCTAAGAATCAGCTAATCGTCAGAGAAATTCATACAATTTTTGGTGGTTTTGTAGTGACCCAAATTATTAACTAGGCGTAAGTAGCTTAGTTAGGGGAGTTAATTTTTAGGCTTTGGGTCACTAAGGACACTAGAGGGGTAATTTGCACTTTTGGACGAACGTACGCTACTGTCTGTAGTGCAGATGTACAGTGGGGGACCACCAGACGTACTCTCTGCAAATTGTATAGGCGGATGTACATGGGACCACCGGACGTAGGCTACTTTTTGAATAACCTATGGTTAATACCTAGACATACGAGGCAGCCATGGAACCACTGGGCAAGAACCACCGGACGTATGCCCCTTGGCCGGACGTTCGCTACTTTTCTGGGCCTATAAATACCACCCTACCCCTTCGTGTTTTGCACAAACTTCAGACGCTCCCAGGCTGCCAGAGTGTTCCCAGAGTGTTTCCAAAGTGTTTGAGTGTGTTGTAAGCGTGTGTGTGTGAGGCGTGTGTGAGTTTCGGGACGTTCGTGAGGCGAAACTCTTGCGATTTTGTTTCAAGGAGCTAACGTTCGATCCTTAGCTTTTAATTGCGTCGTTATGCTGCTTGTTTAGTTGTAGTTGTTAGCTTAGTTATGCTTTAAGACCCATTTGGGTTAGCGTTTTCGTTAGCTTAGCGTTGTTACGTAGCATGGAGGTTGCAAACTAGACTAGAAAGCTTTAGGGTGTTCCCAATAGCCCTAGGAGTCGGAGAATAGGCGGACAGTGGAAAGAAAATGAGGTTCTCCCTGAGAACCCAATAGCGAAAGTACGGTGTTGTACAAGACGTACGGCCCGTCGTGACACGGTGGACGTACGCTCCCGAGCCCGAAGTTACGGTCAGTGTGTGACAGGGAAACCATATTTTCACCAACCGTCTTATAGCTCATATTTTCCTTATCTTAGAGTTGTTTTAGTGGAATTATGACTAATAGAAGGTTTTCCACAGATTTGGAGAATCTTTCGGAGTTTTCGAAAACACGTATCGATCCAGGTGAGTTTTAACTCACATAATGCTCATTGCTATTTTCCATGCACTGTACATCTATTTTGTGTATCGAGAAAATATGCATATTTTACAACTCTCACAGTTTGTACTTATTGCACATGAACTCTATCATTTTGAGAAAAACGTTGTGCTGAACATGTTAACCAAGTGAGACTTGTAAAATGACATGCATGTAAAATATAGACAAGATAATTTGCATCGTATGACATGGTACAGCAGTACATGCGGTAGTAATGGCCATGGGCTTACTATACATGTTAGCTTTATGGTCAAATGGTTGTGTCATACGGGGCTTTAGATCCATTGGTTTCGTGACCTTGATGCAACCATTCCCAATGGTTCGGTCACTATAGGTTGGACGTCATTAGTTGGTGTGGACCACTCGGGATCGAACTCGATCGTGCCACAAATGCTACGTACGGTATGTTATGCAATGGTTGAGGCACTGGCATTGTATTATAAGTCCCTCGGGACAGCAACAACCCTACTGAAAATGATTAATATCTTGGGTAGACCATACTGTTAAACTATGATTGTTGATTATATCATATGCATATATCATTACTATACATATATCACGCATAAATAAGCTGTCATGACGGAACTGCTTTTGCTTATTAAACACCTGAGTTCATTACTAAAACTAGCATGGGTATTATCTGCATTAAAAGTCACTAAGTCTTAGACTTACCCCCTTTTATTTATATCTTTTCCCATCATTACGAATAATTACGCGGTTTAGCTGCACTAGACGAAGATGCCGTCGGAGACTACTTGGGTGATTGTTCAGGACCTGATACGGGTGATCTTTGAGGATATGGATCTCGTTTGGCTTAGGGCGTTGTGGGAAGATAAAGGATCTGCCCATGCAGACATGATAGAGATTTTGATTTCACTAGCTTTGTTGAAGCTTAAGTCTAGGCTTTGATCTGTTGATCTTTTGTGAACTATGTTGATAGTTATTTCTTTTGGGGATGTATCTACTTTCTTGTTGATGGTCTGATGACCATTACATTTTGTGACTATTTATGATATGAATGATGTAGTACTTTATCTCTGGTATTACTGTGTGATGTTTCAATTACTGTCTCTTAATCCCATAGTCTTGGTAAAGTCTTCCGCTGTAGTTTTCTCGTTACGACGAGGAAAGTGATTTCCCGGAGATTGTGTCCTGGAGGGACATGACTGGGATGGCACGCCGTTGGATCAATTACTAGTTAATTGATATTCCCATCGGGCGGGACTTCACAGTTGGTATCAGAGCTTTTGCTTTGAGAAGACTATAGGATAGAGGGAAAAGAGAACTTAGGCCATGATCAAACCAGAGATTAGGCTAGATGAGCAATTAGGACTTAGCCTTTAGATTTGGTCGCTTGGTTCTAGTAGAGTTGGTTCTAACTCTGCTCTTCGCTACAGAGAATGCCGCCCCGAAGGAACCCTGCAATCGGACCTAACTCAATGGAGATTGGAGAGGGAGGTGTTCACCCTGAGCCTATGGACATTCCCGTTGATGAAGCGACACTCCCAGGAAGTCCAGTGATGGACGCGATTGGCCAGTTGGTTTCGGCCTTAGATCGTGATAGGGTTGTGAGACAGCCAACTGAAGGTACTAGATGTTTGATCCAAGGGCTACCCACTCTTTTGTATCTATAGTGTTCGTAAGATTGTCTAGACTTGTCCTGAGAACTTTGGAACCTGGTCTAGCTGTAACTACACCCGTAGGGAAAACTGTGGTCTATAAGCGTGTAGTTTGCGAATGCCCTGTTAGCATTTGTGGAAGAGTACTTCCCGCAAACTTAGTTGTTCTCCCTATGTTTAGTTATGACATTATTCTTGGAATGGATTGGTTGACGAGGCATTCGGTGATTATCGACTGTGCTCTGAAGAAAGTGACGCTTACATCGTAGGGAGAAGGAAAAGTGACGTACGTTGGATCACGAACGAGGTCTTTACCTTCAACGATTTCGGCCATGCAGGCAAGGAAGCTTATCATCGGAGGCAATCAGGAGTTTTTAGCATTCGTTGTCGCTCTAACAAAGCAAGCAAAGAAGAATCTGGAAGATATTCCTGTGGTGTGCGAGTGCCCAGATGTCTATTCGATAGACAACTCTAAATTACCACCACTGAGGGAGGTGGAGTTTGGGATTGAGTGTGTGCCAGGCACTAATCCTATCTCTAAGGCACCTTATAGGATGGCATCGTCGGAGTTGAAAGAGCTAAACGAACAACTCCAGGAGCTTTTGGACAAGGGTTTCATTCGCCCTAGTATATCATCGTGGGGAGCACCGGTGTTATTTGTTAAGAAGAAGGACGGGTCAATGAGGATGTGCATTGACTATCGGGAGTTGAATAAGGTGACAATCAAGAATCGATATCCTTTGCCAAGGATTAACGACCTGTTGGATCAGCTGCAAGGAGCACGAGTGTTTTCTAAGGTTGATTTGCGCTCAGGCTATCACCAAGTGAGGGTGAAGGAAGAGGACATTCCTAAAACAGCCTTTAGGACTCGTTATGGACACTACGAGTTCTTAGTTATGTCTTTTGGACTAACTAATGCGCCAGTAGTCTTTATGGACACGATGAACAGAGTCTTTCATGACTACTTGGATCAGTTCACCGTTGTCTTTATTGACGACATCTTGCTCTACTCAAGGACGTCGGAGGAGCACGAAGAGCAACTATGGAAGGCATTGGAGAGGCTTAGGAGGGATAAGCTCTATGCTAAACTCGAGAAGTGCGAGTTTTGGCTGGATATCGTGTCTTTCCTCAAACATGTGATTTATGGTGAAGGAGTAGCAGTTGACCTGGAGAAGGTGAAGGCTGTAGTAGAGTGGACAAGACCAACTAGCGTGTTTGAAATTCGGAGTTTCTTAGGACTCGCTGGTTATTATCGATGCTTCATCGAAGGTTTCTCGAAGCTGTCGGGACCACTCACTGCTTTGACTAGGAAGAATGCTCGTTTTGTTTGGACAGATGAGTGTGAGCAAGGTTTCCAAGAGCTGAAGAGGCGATTGGTGACTGCTCCAGTGTTGGCATTACCTACGGAATCTGGTAATTTCGAAGTGTATAGCGACGCTTGTCAGAAGGGTTTAGGTTGCGTGCTGATGCGGAACGGCAGTGTTATTGCCTATGCTTCACACCAGCTAAAGCAGTACGAGCAGAACTAGAGGAGTAGAATGTTACCTTTCGTCTGTAGCATCGTCAGTATTGTGCTCAGTAGGTTTTTGGGTTATCTCCTCCCATCCATCAACTGGCACTACATCGTCCTCGAATAATTGTGGAAAATCACCTCGCAAGTCATCGAGTGCATTATACTCAATGTTGCCAACGCTATACCAATCATCATCAATCTCAACTCCTAAGTCCATCAGCTCACAAAAGGAGTAGTTTCACATGCAATCTGGCCGATCGGTCAACTATTTCATTATCCAAAACATAAATAGGTATACTATCCAAGTATAATCTTGAAGAAAAGAGTCATACACAATCATTCAAACAAATGCGGATAACGACTCCGCATGTCTCGCTCTGCCTCCCATGATGCTTCCTCGACACCATGGTTATACCACAGTACTTTAACGATAGGAATCGTCTTGGTACGTAGCACTTGCTTTTTCTTATACATGATCTTTACCGTCTCTTTGACATAGGTCAATCCTCTTGGATTACCAATGGCTCGTATTCCACAATCAAATTAGCATTAGCGATGTACTTCCTTAACATCGACATGTGGAACGATGAGCCTTGTGATATCTCGCTAAATATTGTTCCACCAATATGATACTTTCATGTCCCGGTACATCTTAGTACCTCTAGGATGCACATTGTACGGGGAATGATGAGCCTTGCTCTTTATCTCCTTCCTCAATCCTCCACTCTCTGGTACACACATTTGCTTAAAATGGGTGAGCAACCCATCGTCTTTAAGACATAATTCCTTCGCTCTTCAAGCAACTTCTTGATCTTAGCACACTTAGGGTCCTCCTACTAAGTAGCTTTGATCCTTACAAGCAATTTTGACTGAACCATCAGATTAGCCAAGTGTACGGGTGTTCCTTCGTCTACTACTTTCGATCCCATCCCAGTGAATTCCTTAATCAACTGGGGTTGAGAAATTCCAAGTGAACCTTCTTTTCCTTGTCATTTGATCTTGTTTGTTTGTTTTGCTTTTGTTTTTGTTATGTCTTTCAAGACAAGTGTCTGCCATTCAAGTTTGGGGGAGCGTTCTCCTACGTTACACTTGACTTGCGCCAGTCATCTGGTATTGTATTTCTGGATACATTAGGGACAATGTATCATTTTAGTTTGAGGGTGGGGTAGACATTTTTGTCTTTTTGCTTGATTATGTTTGTTGTTTCATCAAAAAAATAAAAAAATTTGTGTTGTGTTATTGATTGAGCATGATTACATTTCAACTGTGGTTTGTATGTCATTGGTTTGTTTAGCATCTTGAACACTGTGTGTCATTAGAAATATGAGTCTTTGACTCAATGGTTGGATTAGAGAGACTTCACATGTTTGAGTTGTCTATCACATGCACATTAGCATAGGGTCTGTGAGGTATGAGATTTGACTTAAAGATTGTGTGTCGTGAGATTTGTACGTTGACATGTTGACGAAATAACCTTGGCTTTAAAAAAATAAAAAAAAATCATTAGTTTGAGTTCCTCATCAAGTTACCGGACCTCTTGCCTCATTAAGCATTGAGTGTTTGCGTAAAAAGATGAGAAATTCGAGTTGATTGATTGTATGGCTAGTTAGGCTTCGTAGCTCTTTTTGACATGAGTCATTAAATCCTTAGGGATGTTTCTACATCTAGTGACCTAAAACCATCTGGTTTGGGAGTCACTAGCCCAACACTCGTTACATAGGTTAATTAGAAGTTTAAGGAAGTCAAGCATTGCACAACCTACACAAAAAATTTGCACCTTTTGATTCAAACCTTGGTTGTTTTCATCTGATTAAATTCCTATGAATTTTGGGTACACAAGCTTTGAGAAAAATTGAAACCTCATGAGTTTATGTTAGTCCCACTTTGCACTTATTGGTGTATGTGTTGTCTCAATTGTCCAGCTGTGAGTTGAATGATTTTTAGATGACTTGATGATGTGATTGTGGTGTTCACTTTGTTAAATCTGCTCATGATGTTTGAACCATGTGCTTGTGTGGAAATCCTTGTTTGTCAACAACATAGTGCTAGAAATGTTTGTGGGTATCATTGCTAGTAAACCCTCATGAGACTTCACTCGTCCTCTAGAAATGCCTATGGGTTTAAAAGGCTTGTTGCATATGCTAAATGCAATCGTTTCTCCCATGATAGCGGACTTATGTTACTTGTTTTGATATTGTTTTTCATTTTGTTTTGCTAAGAGACTAGCAAAATGTAAGTTTGAGGGTATTTGATGAGTGCCAAATATTGTATATTTGGCCTCCTTAATGTATTTGTTAAGCTCTTGTCTTTGTTATTTTCTAATGTTTTTGGTTAATTTTGGTATTTTAGTGTTTTGTAGGTCATTGAGAGAAAACTGCGATTTGAAGGTGAAAAATACAAAGAAGTGAAGACCTCTGGAAGAACGATCGGGCGCATAGTGCCGTGCTCGAGTGCATATGCGCTCGAGCCCATGCAAGGCATGCTCGAGCCCATGCTTGCACTGCAGAAGAGTTGATGAAGTCCTGAATACGCTCGAGCGCACCTAGTGTGCGATTGAGCACACTTGCGCTGACCTAGTAGCGCCGAAACCCTAGTTTTTTATTTATACCATTATTTTCTTTTGTAAACATATGTTGGGAGGTGCTGTTGAGAGCCACTTTCGACCTATTGTCATTCTTACGCTCCATTTATGTTTCCCTTTGTAAGTTTTAGGTTTTCTGGTGATTTTAATTCATTTTGATATAAGTTTTATAACCATTAGAGGTTAAAACCTCCTACTAAGGTTGAAGATAAAGCCTCATCATCGATAAACAAGCACAACCTTGTCATTTTATGTATACAATTCCGATGTTTAATCAAATTCTTGTTCAAATTTAATTCAACTACTTGATTAATTTCATTTGATTGAATATTGTGTCCCTTGATGTACAAATTTGATTGTACTCGCAAATGCACGAGTCGTGTGTAGTAAAGTGTGTGTGCAAGTGCGAGGTTAAATCCACAAGGAGTTGTTTTTGTAAAAACCAATTTTCTATCTAAATCAACTCTATTTTAACCTAGTTCCGAGATTGAGTAATTTTGTCATGCAAAAACATAAATTAAACTAAATGCTTTGAAAGCTATTAATGGAAAAGTACTAAGGTTTTCAGAATCCGCCTCGCCAAATCAAACAACATATTCTCGTATTTTATGCATACAACCGACAAGCAATGAGTTTTATACAATATTCTAAAGTCATAAACACGCACGTAAAATTATTCGATGAACCCATCCATTAAAAGAATCACAACGAATATTTAATTGAGATAAAATCATTCACTGTATCTGTAGATCACAATGGATACTAATCTCAATCCAATAATTCGATATACCCCAGACGAAACACAACGAATATTAAACGTCGCATGAATAAAAGAACAATATTCAATCAAACGAAATTAATCAAGCAATTGAATTGACTTCAAACAATACTTTAATTAAAAGTCGAGTTGTATACATAAAACAAAAAGAATATAAATGTTTATCAATGTCGAGGCTTCATCTTCAACCTTAGTTGAAAATTTAGCCTCTCATGATGACAAAAACAATCATAAATTGAATTAAAATCATGAAACACTTAAAACTTACAATGAAAAATGAAGCAACGGCTCAAGAATGACAAAAAGTCGTGTTTTTGCTCAAAACGGCGCCTCCCAACGTAGGGTTTACAAAAGAAAAATGCTATAAATAATAAAAAATTAGGGTTCTGCGCTGCCAGATTAGCGTGAGTGGTGAGTGCGATCGAGCACACTCGGGTCTTCAAGGCTCCTACGGCGCAGCACTTAAACGACATGTGCTAGGGCTGACTTGGTCATGCACTCGATTGTAGCCTGCTTGGGCTCTAGCACAGGTGCGCTCGATTGCACTTCTAGGGATCTTCTATTCCTTATCTTATTTCCACCCTTAAACCACATTTTTCTGTCAATAACCTGCAACACACCAAAACACCAAAACTAACAAAAACATTAGAAAATAACAAAGCTAATAGCTTAACAAATATAAGTTAAGGGGCCCAAATATACAATATTTGGCACTCATCATCCCTTATTCATGAAAAATTG
>VIBQ01000229.1:0-20079 GCA_006937295.1 Carpinus fangiana | reverse complement strand
TGTAAATTAAGGGCTAAAATATGAATATTTTGGCACTTATCAATAATATTATTTTGTTAAACACCTAGAAAATCTGAATAGGTGTTAATTTGAGTCAATTAGAATTTTTAGAAATAAAGGATGCAGCCATGGCCAACACGGAAGCAATTGCAAGGTTGGAAGGACAGCTCGGTCATCCAGTTGCTGAATTCAACAGAATCGAGGAAAACGAGCTTCAAAGTCAGGAGATGGTGCGAGGGCAATACATGATTGATGAGGATGCTTCTAGCAATTCTTATCATGAGCATGTCCAAGCCACCAACACACTTGGGAATGAAGAAACTATTGAGGAGATTTTTTGTGAGCCAAGTCTTGAGGATCCATTGGAAGAGCGCTTTGATCAATTTGGAGGTGACCTAGACTTAGACAAGCTACTTGATCATGCTGAGACTTTAATGAGCCAAGTCTTGAGGATCCGTTGGGAGAGTGTTTTGATCAAATTGGATATGACCTAGATGTTGATAAGTTCCTCAAGCAAGCTGTGATGTTTAGTGAGCTAAGTTTGGAGGATCCGTTGGAAGAGTGCTTTGCTCAATCTGAATGCGATCTAGATCTTGACAAGTTCTTTAAGCAAGCTAAGACTTCTAGTGAGCCAAGGCTGGAGGATCCTTTGGGAGAGTGTTTTGCTCAGTTTGAATTCAATTTGGATCTTGACATGATACGTGAGCAAGCTGAAGCCTTATTGGACTCTACTCCTAAAATGCGAATTGAAAATGGGGAAACCACTGAGATATTATCCCTTAAATCATCTTCATCTGTAGTCAAGCCTCTCATTGTTGATAAGTATGAGGAGGAAGGAAAAGATGAGCAGGTTGAAGACACAGAGCCCCCGAATAATCCAAATGTGTCCAACGACAAGGAAGTGAGTATTGAAGCTCTTTCCCATTTGAGATTCACAATGAGAAGTTAATAGTTACAAGAGAGGGAATCATTGATACTTTTTGGGAGATAGACATAGTGCATGGCTAGGAAAACATTTTTGAATGTCATGCGATGCCAAAATTTTGTAAATCTATCCCCAATAGATTTCAAGCGAAAGAATGGAGCCTTGAAGATATAAAGGAAGTACTGAAACTTGGGGAAGGTTACATTCTCTTGAAAAATAGAGGGTGGAAAGGATTGGTTGGACACCCAAATGATTGAGGAAAGTGCGGTATTTTTCTTTTTTATTTTCCGCACTTTATTTTTGAGTTTTTTTTCCTTTTTGTCATTTTATTTCTTGTCATTTTATTTTATTTTATTTTTGTTTCTAACAGCAATTAACCTTTTGATGTTCGCTCATGTAAGAAAAGATTACTGTTAGTTGTTGACAGATGTTTTGGTGTTCAAGTTTGGGGGACACCCTGGCCTTTGCACACTTCGGTTCCTCACTCCACGGTATTGTATCTCTTGACACATTGGGGACAATGTGTCATCTAAGTTTGGGGCTGTGGAAAACACACTGTCTTTTTGGTTTGTTTCATTTGTTTGTTTTGTTTGTTTTTGTCTAAAAAAAAAATTGCTATGTTGTTGATTGGGCATGACTTAACATCATAATTGTGGATTGCATGTCATTGGTGTGTTTAACTTGTTTGAACACTGCATATCATTGAAAATATCAGTGTTTAACTCACATGTTGGATTAGAGAGACTCCACATGTTTGATTGATTTTTCACATGCACACTAGCATTAGGGTCTGTGGGGTATGAGATTTCACTTAAAGTGAGTGTGTCTCTGGAGATTTGTGGGTTGATGTGGTGAGGAAAACATTGGCCTAAAAAAAAAAAAAATTCATCATAAGTTGAGCTTCTTATTAAGTAATCGGACCTCTTGCCTCACCAAGCAGTGAGTGTTCGCGTAAAAAGATGAGAAAGTCCAGCTTAGTGATTGTATGGCCAGTTACACTTCGTAACTCTTTTTGACTTGAGTAATTAACCCTTAGGGATGTCTCTACATCTAGTGCCCTAAAGCTACATGGTTTGAGAATCACTGGCCTAACACTCGTTACATAAGTCATTTAGAGGCTTAAGGGAGTCGAGCATTGCACAGCCTACACCAAAAAAAAAAAATCAAGCCTTTGTTGTTTTCATCATAGTGTAGTCCTATGAATTTTTGGGTGCACGTTTTCTTTGAGAATAATTGAAACCCCATGACCTTGTGTTAGTTCACTTTTCACTTCTTTGAGCATGTGTTGTCTCAATTTTTCAGCCGTGTGTTGAATGGTGTTTGGATGCCTGGATGATGTGGTTTGCATGTTCGACTTGTTAAATTTGTTATTGATGTATGAACCATGTGTTTAAGTGAAAGGCTTTGTCTGTCAATAACATAGTGTCAATAAAATGTTTGTGGGTGTCATTCCTGAAAAACCCTCACGAGACTTCACTCGTCCTCTAGGCAATTCCTAGGGGTTTAAAAAGCTTGTTGCATATGCTAAATGCAACCATTTCTCCCACGACAGCGGACTTATCTTTCTTGTTTTTCGTTGTGTTTTTCATTTTATTTTGTTAAGGGACTAGCAAAATGTAAGTTTGGGGTATTTGATGAGTGCGTAATATTGTATATTTGGATCCCTTAACTTATATTTGTTAAGCTCTTAACTGTGTCTTTTTCTAATGTTTTGGTTAGTTTTGGTGTTTTGCAGGTTGCTATGTTTCATTTGGGGTTAATGCCATTAAATCTGGGGCTTAAAACAATTCGGGGAGCTTTGGCGGCAAAATTGAGTTGAGCGATGATTTGCACCCACCGAGTCCCACTAAAACAGCCATATCTAGAGTTGTAGAACTCCGATTGGGGTGATCTTGGTATCTTTGGAAAGCTAACTCGAAGATCTACAAAATCATATTTCACAAGATTTGGCCAATTCTGAAGTATGTGCGCTCGAACGCACATCGAGTGAGATCAAGCACACTTGTGCCCATCAGATGCAAAAATTCATGCACGAGTGCGATCGATCGCACATAAGTGCGATCAAGCGCACTTGGCCGACCTGACAGCGTTGAAACCCTAAATTTAGCTTATAAATATCTTCTTTTTTCATTGTAAACGGGGGGAGACACGCCGAGGGCACTGTTCTTGGTTGTTTTCACGTTTTTCTGAGTTTTTGGAGCTTGGAACTCCGATTCTTTTGTAAGTTTGTTAATTTTAATAATGAAATTTAGTTTTCTTGTGATTTCTTTTGTCATGAGAGGCTAAATCTTCAACTAAGGTTGAAGATGAAGCCTCACCATTGATTTGTTTACATGTTTTTATAATTTGTTCGTACAATTCCGTCATTTACGTAATGTATGTTCATTTCAATTCAATTCTGTGACAAAATTGTGATTGATTGTGCCAAAGTTGGATATTCATTGTGTTTCATCTAACAGATACATTGCATCTTCTGATTTACTTTGGATATTCATTGTCTTTTGTGCAAAGCATAGATACATTGGATCTTTTGAACTAAATTAGATATGCATTGTCTTTCGTAAATACAGATGGATTCATTGAATCTTTCAATAGGAATAATAGAACATATATTTTGTTTAATTGTCTGTCGGATGTATGAACTAAGCGTGAGAATGTGTGTCTTTGATTTGGTAAGGTGGATTCTGAAAACCTTGGTGCTTTTATCATTTGTTTATTTTTAGTTTTGTTGTTTAATTTACCATTGCACGACACAATTCGGAGCTAGGTTAAGATAGAATTGATTTAGATAGGAATCGATTTTCACAACGCAATTCTCTGTGGATCAACCTTGCACTTGCACAAGCTGTACTACATACGAATCTTGCGCTTGCGAGTATTTATAAATTGCACATCAGTGAGCCACCCCAAATCCAGATCTGGGGTGGCCGCGCAGCCCACCCCAAGCTATTGGGTGGTTGGCGGGCCACCCCAACCGGATCTGGGGTGGCTCGCTGGCCACCCCAATCGTGGGTTTAAGTATGCCCCGCCTTAAAACCTGCCTGAAACCATCGTGACCCGCCTGAAAACCGGATTCTAATGCTTGAAAATTCGTTTTTGGATTCAAAACTAAAACTTAGAGGTGAAAAGTGAAACCTTTAGGGATTTTATCACCCTAAAGGCTGGAAAAAAGAGCTCTAACGACAGAGAAATGACCAGACCCGTGGGTTTGGCTTGACCCGCTACCTAGCCAATCGATTTTCTCATTAATTAATTGTTTTATTTTTTTATCTCAATAATCTAGTGTAGTTGTATTTATCTTCCTATTATGTGTTATACTGATGTGGCATTACTGAATGTTGTGCACAAAACAAGAGTTTTGTGCAAAGACCACATTGAAGTTATTCTCATCCACTTAAGCTTTTGGGACAGCTGGTAATTTAACATGGTATCATATTTAAAGGTCATGTGATCGAACATTGACTCCTTCAATTCATCCCATTTAAATTAAATATTTCATGTGTTGCCCGGTGTTGGGTCTTACAAAATAAAATGGAGTTTTAACCCACACATGAGAGGGAGCGTTAAAGTATTAATTAAGTGATTAAATGTACATATACCTATCAACTTAAGCTTTTTGAATAACTAATTATTTAGCAACATATACTTGCAAATTCAAACTATAAAAATTAAAGCCACCATACAATTACTCTCTAATCTAGAATTAGCGATTAGAACTTGCACTGCGAGAACCTTGCGAATAACGACGGGACATGTCACCTTTATGAAGGGCGCTTTTGATATCTATTATCATAATATAGATGATGTGGTAGTGAAATTAAAGTATTTAGTACTCTTATACTATACAATTATGATGATGTGGTAGTGAAATTAAATCAATGGGCTTATGATTATCATGTGATCCATATATAATATCCAAACCCACACACACACATATATATATAGGAATTAGAAAATGTATATTTATACAATTAACTAGTGAAAAATTATGTAAGAAGGAAATCACTTCAAAAACATGATGACATTGCTGGCAAGGCACTGCATCACAATTTGGGTACAACTTCTTCACAACAGACTGACTGTACGTGTTAACGTTATGAAGTACTTGAATCGAATGCAACACTAATTCAATCAAATTTTCACAATTAATTAATTAATCCAACACATTTAAACTCATCTACAATAAACATATATAAAATCATACCCACCTGGTACGCAACCCGCAGAATATTGAATCAGAATTCCATATATGCGCTTGTGACAGTATTCTTTTTCAAGATACAATATTCGAGGGAACATCTTGAAAACTGAAAAGAAAGTCGTCAACATGTTTGTAATACCATATCCTCCCCCTCTTCCAGAACGTAAAAGACCAATGACAATTCTAAAGCTAAAAATAAATTTCAATTCCACACTTATGTAATTCCAATGCTGTTTTTTTTTTTTTTTCATATGTTGGAGGTGACAAAAATGGTTCCTCATATCTGCAATCCGATTTCAAAGGGAAGCCACATAATCATTCATTCCCTTCATAGGAAGTTCATGAAAATGTACCAAATTGTTTAATAAATGAAATTTGCCCCAGCAATTGATTGAAGGAAAGATTGAGAACATATAGGAAAATAAGACCGTTAAAACTAGAGTAATGCTATAAGTTTTCCTATAATCTTCCTACAGTCATCTTATATGTGATTACTAGAAGTCTTAGCTTGCTTAAGGAACTTGTCAAGATCTAGATCGCATTCAGATTGAGCAAAGCACTCTTCCAACGGATCCTCCAAACTTAGCTCACTAAACATCACAGCTTGCTTGAGGAACTTATCAACATCCAAGTCATATCCAATTTGATCAAAATGCTCTCCAAATGGATCCTCAAGACTTGGCTCATTAAAAGTCTCAGCATGATCAAGTAGCTTGTCTAGGTCTAGGTCACCTCCAAATTAATCAAAGCGCTCTTCCAATGGATCCTCAAGACTTGGCTCACAAAAAATCTCCTCAACAGTTTCTTCATTCCCAAGTGTGCTGGTGGCTTGGACATGCTCATGATAAGAATTGCTAGAAGCATCCTCATCAATCATGTATTGCCTTCGCACCATCTCCTGACTTTGAAGCTCCTTTTCCTCGATTCTGTTGAATTCAGCAACTAGATGACCGAGCTATCCTTGCAATTGCTTTCGTCTTGGCCATGGCTACATCCTTTATTTCAAGTATGGATTAAGAATTGACCATGGTGGCATCTTTAATCTCTTGCAAGATTTGGCTGTTAGATTGTATGAAGGCTTTGAAAGTGTCTTCCAAGGATGAATCTTGTGGAGGATGATTGTAGGATGAAAGGGTAGAAAATTGGTTGTCGAACTGCGGTTATTCAGGCTGGTGCAGTTCATCAACTTGGGGAGCACAATTTCCAGTAGCATGCGCTGGCCACGAGAAATTGGAGTGGTTGCTCCAATCTGGGGTATAGAAATTAGAATTTGATTCAAACCCCGAACTGAAAAAAATTGGTGTTCATCTGCTTATGTGAAAAATTGAAATATTGTCCCCAGGATGGACAATTGCTAGAACTATGACATAGATTGGAGCAGTATGAACATGGTCCATATGGGTGAAAATTTTGAAGGTACTTGGTAGGATTTGGCATCCTATCACTATGAGAAGCATAAAAATTACCAACCGGGAAATTCATGTTTCACCCTCACTATTTAGCATGGCCCACATAAAACAACAACAAGCTTTCTTTTTTTTTTTTTTTTTTTTTTCTTTTTTTGAAAAAAAAAAAGAACTCACAAAAGGACAAAAGGAATTTACAAAATTGTTTTTACTTTGATGCATTTGGTCTGTCAAGGCTGGTCTTTGGAATTGCGCTCGAGCGCAGGCGAGTGCGATCGAGCGCTAGTGTGCAATGCGCTTAAGCACGAGATAGATCAAGCTTAGGTGCGATCACCGACTGCGAGCATGCTCAAGTGCGATCGAGCGCAAGTGTGATCGAGCGCAAGTGTGGTGCGATCGATCACACTGGCAGGGAGTGATTTTTCCGAAACTGCAACAGAACTAAAAAAAAAAAAACAATTTTTTTTTCTTTTTTTCTCTCTTTTTTTTTTTTTTTGGGTTAGATATGCATAAACAAATAAAACAAAATCACAATTGCAAAAGAAAGATAAAACAAAAGTGCTAATTATAACTAGTAGAAAAATAAAATTAATTTAAATAAAAATCAATTTTCACAAACAAACAATTCCCCGGCAACGGCGCCAAAAAACTTGATGTGCAAATTATAATTATTCCTAAGCGCACGATTCGTATGTGGTACAGCTTGTGCAAGTGCGAGGTCGATCCACAGAGAATTGCGTAGCGAAAATCAATTCCTATCTAAATCAATTCTATCTTAACCTAGTTCCGAATTGTGTTGTGCAATGGTAAATTAAACAACAAAATTGAAAATAAACAAATGATAAAAGCACCAAGGTTTTCAAAATCCACCTCACCAAGTCAAAGACACGCATTCTCACTCTTAGTTCATACATCCGACAGACAATTAAACAATATATATGTTCTATTGTTCCTATTGAAAGATTCAATGAATCCATTTGTATTTACGAAAGACAATGCATATCTAATTTAGTTCAAAAGATCCAATGTATCCATGCTTTGCACAAAAGACAATGAATATCCAAAGTAAATCAAAAGATGCAATGTATCCGTTATATGAAACACAATGAATATCCAACTGGCACAATCAATCACAATTTTGTCACAGAATTGAATTGAAACAAACATACATTACGGAAATGACGGAATTGTACAAACAAATTATAAAAACATGTAAACAAATCAATGGAGGCTTCATCTTCAACTTTAGTTGAAGATTTAGCCTCTCATGACAAAAGAAATCACAAGAAAACTAAATTCTATTATTAAAATTAACAAACTTTCAAAAGAATCAGAGTTCCAAGCTCCAAAAACTCAGAAAAATGTGAAAACGACCAAGAACGGCGCCCCCGGCGTGTCTCCCCCTATTTACAATGAAAAAATATGATATTTATAAGCTAAATTTAGGGTTTCAATGCTGCTAGGTTGGTTGAGTGTGCTCGATCGCACTTAGGTGCGATTGATCACACTCGTGCATGAATTTCTGTATCTGATGGGCACAAGTGCTCTTGATTGCACCCGATCTGCGCTTGAGCGCACATACTTCAAAATTGGCCAAGAAATATGATTTTGTAGATCTTCGAGTTAGCTTTCCAAAAACACCAGGATCACCCCAATCGAAGTTCTACAACTCTAGATATGGACGTTTTGGTGGGACTCATCGGGTGCAAATCATCGCTCGACTCAATTTTGCCGCCAAAGCTCCCTGAACTATTTTAAGCCCCAGATTTAATGGCATTAGCCCCAAATGCAACATAACAACCTGCAAAACACTAAAACACCAAAACTAACCAAAACATTAGAAAAAGACACAGCTAAGAGCTTAACAAATATAAGTTAAATGGCCCAAATATACAATATTAAGCACTCATCACTCACCGACCACCCCATGGCCTGGGTGACTGGCAAGCCACCCCACATGGTCTACAAAGGCAGTCTGTGGTGGCGGCGCTGGCGTCTAGGGGAGGCAAGTGGTGGTTTAAATGTTTGCGAGAAAAATAATCCAGTATTTTGAGCACATATATTTTTCTTGCAATTTTCTTTCAATGATAATGTGTCAAACTCTGAGTGGATTGCACAAAACCCTTATTTTGTGCAACGACTATACAAAAGACACTATCTAAGTGGATATGAATATGTAAATTTAATTACGTATATTTGAGCTCTCCTTGTTTCTCTTTATATATTGAAAGCCTTCATCGACATGGGTGGATGTTGCAAGAATCTTTGAGAGATTCAATATGGAACAATTGGATTCCTGAGAGTAAATCTTTTTTATTTTTTTGTTCTTTTACAAAGATATTGGCGTGTGTGTACTTCCATATATAATTAGAACTTTAGAAACAAGCTTTCATATATATGCCTTCTCTAAATATATAAGTGTTGAAGATTGAAGGCTTATCGTCATCATTATCATAAGAGAATTATATTAAACTAAATCACGGTCCATCCATTGAGAATAAATGCATCCAATTAACTATCACCCACTCTAGCCATTCCTAAGCAAGCTTTTATATTGTGGCTTGTCATGAAAGAAAGGCTAGTTACAGGGGATAGGTTGTTGAGATGGATTATAAAGGGGATGTCAATTGCTTGTTCTACAGAAATCAATTGGAAAGTGGTGCTCACTTATTTTTTGAATGCAGTTTCAGTTATAGAATCTGGAATTTCTGTATGGCAAGATGTAGAGTGGCCAATCCTCCTATTGTATGGGAAGATATTCTTCAATTGGGGTGTAGCAATTGGAGTTCTAAATCTTTAAAGGCAATTCTTTGTAGACTAGTTTTGGGGTCTACTGTTTATAACGTTTGGTGTACTCGAAATGAACTTAAGCATGCAGGTCATCCTTTCACTGAGGAGCAGATATTGAAGAAGATTATGTGGGAAGTTCGAACCAGAATAGTTGGGAAAGGAATTTTCTTAAAAACTAGGGAGAACCTTATGTTTTGCTCTCTTTGGAATCTGCCTACAGATTTGCTTGTTACTTAGTCTGCTGCAGATTTTTTTGGTTGTATGTTTTTCTGGTTCTGTTTTGAGGTTTGTAAGTCCTCTATAAGGTTTTTGTGGTGGTTGGGTTTGCTGTGCTATTAGATTGTGCAGTTTTGTTAGCTATGTGGTTTTGGCTTCTATGAGGCTTTGTCTTCTGGCCTGTTTAGTAGGCTTGTAAGTGGTGTTTTTTTGTACTTGGTTGTTTTGTTAATGAAGTACTTATTCATCTAAAAAATATATATATATCACCCACTGCCCAATTCTAGTTTTGGGTCTATATATATATATGTGTGTCTCTTTATGTGGACATGAAGTACCTAACCGTATATATATTGTATATATACTTTGTTATCTAATAAGATTCTTCCCTTTGACCAGCTACGGTTTTCATCCCCGATCCCTTTGGTAAGCATCAACCTAAACTTTATTGGTCAATTTGTCCAAGTCTAGGAATGGAGATCTTTCCATTTCCTCTTCGGATTTCTGAATTACCTTATTATTATTATTATTATTTTTTGAATAACTTGTTCCCCAAAAAAAGTTGAAAACTGGCTACGGCCATGCAAACACGTAACAACAAACCTAGCCGTGTGTGTATATATATATATAGGGTTCCTTTCTCTACCATGCAAAACTAACACCGCCTTTCTCTGTAAATTAATGCTCTGGAGTTTCAAGTCTCATGGTAGCCTTAATCGTACGGTCTCCAACAACCCTTCTGTGGAGCCAAGGCACATCCAAACCGTCGCTGGCAGAAGACAGACTGAAACCAACTCACGTTCGTTACCCAAAACGCCTTGGTTATTTCCCGGCTCTGGCTTTATCTTTAAGCAAGAATTCTGATTCAATATTCCATGGGTCCTTCCTTCAGCGGGTTGCATGCCAAGTGGGTATGATTATATATATATGTTTATTGTAGATGAGTTTGAATGAGTTGGACTAATTATTTAATTGTGAAGATTTGATTGAATTAATGTTGCATTCGATTCAGGCACTTCATTACGCGTACAGTGAGTCTGTTGTGAAGAAGTTGTACCTAAATTACAAAGCAGTGCCTTGCCAGCAATATAATCATGTTTTTGAAGTGATTTCCTTTTTACAAAAATCTTCATTTGTTAATTGTATAAATATACGTTTTCTAATTCCTATATATATACAAATATGTGCGTTTGGATATCACATATGGATTACATGATAATCATAACTGGATTGTGAAAAATACATCTAATATATATAAGTTTATTGATTTGATTTCACTACCACATCATCATAATTATATAGTATGAGAGTACTAAATACGGTTTTTATATATATAGGCATTTAAAAGGCGTGTTGGGGACGTAGCGGTTTTACAAATTGATCCAATGAACCACTACCATATCTATGACCCTCTACTCAACCAAGGTTTGCATATAGTAGGTGGAGCTAATGTTATAATTAAGGGTTATATTGATCAGCATGCGTCCATAATTATGAGGATGGGATTGGACGACCCTGCAGCTGGAATTGCAAAGGTAGTTATATTGTTTTATTCTCTTTCATTTGGTTGGGTAGAATCATAACAAACCAACAGATGAGTTAGTACTTGTTGGACCATATTTTCTAGTAGCTATCCTCGGCCATAGGATCCTCAGCTCTAGAATCTTCGGCCACAGAATCCTCGGCTATAGGATCCTCGGCCACATAATCCTTAGCTATAGTGAATCCTTGGATCCTCAGCAAATCAGCAACCTAGGACCCTCATCCATCAGCAACTTGACGCATAGACCAGAGACCCAGCAACACGTGTCTTCACCACCGCCATGTATTATTTTACCCATGTGGCATACTATGGATCTTCGGCAAAGCATCACCAGCTGCAACCAAACCCCTATAAAAGGGGTCCTTCTCATTATTATTCAGTACACACATTCTTTACACTCCCTTACTCTCTCTTTTACAGTTATCTAAATACCCATTTTTAACAGTTTGGCGTACTCGACGTTCATATGATCGTTGATTTATGCATCGGAGTGTCTTCTAGGTGCCAAGCGCGGAGACCCTTTGACGCTCTTGCTATTTTATAGGAGATCAAAGGCCAATTATCGAAGACATCTTGAAGAACGGAGATCACACCATTCGGAAACTGTTACACTGGCAAATCGTGTTCCAAACAGTTTGGAACCGTCTGTGGGAACGACTACGTTCTTACGAAATCAAAATCCGTTATGGTGATAATCGTACAAACCAGCGATATATCAACCATCCAAAACCAAATCTATACAGATCCATAGCTACAAATCCCAAAACCAAAAAATACAAAATTCTCAGATTCCCTTTATCACCGACATATACACCATATCCTTTTTTCCTTATGATGCAAGGTAGTTCTAGAAGGGGCAGAAAGTATCTCTACATGTTACACATGCGCTTTCAGAAGAAAAAAAGAAAAGCTTTAAGCGGTAGGTCTTTGAGAAAACTTTCTACAAAGACTTGAGAAGAAAATAGTGTGGAAATTTTCGAAAACAAAAAAAAAAATAGTGCCGATCTACATTTCAGAGTAATGTTAGAATTCTTTATAAACTAAAGCTAATCAATATAAATTAGCAGCGGAATAAAGTTACCTCCGGCCATTGCTTTGCTCAAGTAATTGAAGAACAACTCCACAGTAGCAACCCCACAGCAACCAAACAACAAAACAGAAAAATAAAATTATTGAGTGGTTTTTCTGACCTATGCCTACCAGTGAGTGCCGTTTGATGGAATACACAGGCCTTATTTATAGGTAGGTCAGGGAGCCTCAATTATAGCTATAACTATAATTATTCCTCCCATCAATGAATAAAAATCAAATATTTAATCAATATAGCATATTTGATTCCATAAAATACATCAGTAATGAAATCAAATTAGTTGTTCCTCAAGAATTAAATCAACAATTTAATTTACAATATTTGATTTCACTTTGATTGGAATAAGTCATTAACACCGTAATCACAATAAATATGTGACATACATTATTGTGATATTTTGTAATCACAATTATGTGACATATGGGACACACTTTAAATGGAATATCTTACATTCTCCCACTTGGCCCTTATGACACATAAATTCCTTATGGTGTTCAATTATCTGGTATGACCATTACTTTATTTATTCCAACCATTCATGGAATCCNATGTAGCCCGGATAAATCACAACGCATATTGGACGATAAACGATCTATAAACAACAACCAATCACAATCTTGTCACGAGATTGTGATTGAATCGAACAAACGTTAAATTAAATGACAGAAAATGTAAACTAAACAAGAATATACATAAACAAATCCATAGTGAGGGAAAATAAGAGACTAAATTAAAACAACTAAAAGCATTAAATAAAATAAATGATAAAATGACGTTTAGAGGGTTTTACAGTGATGAACGGGGAGGATTTAGGCCACAAGGGGTGCCTCCAAGCGTTTTCCAAACGTCAATAAAAAACTATATAACGTGTTCTATTTATAAGCAAAATAAAACATGCCGCCAGGTCAGGAGTGCGTTCGAACGTAGAGGGTGCGTTCGAACGCAAACGTGCATGCGTTCGTTCATGGTGCTGTACGCTCGGTCGCAGGTGTACCGCCATGCCGTGTGCGTTTGAGGGTAGGCGCTGCATTCGAACGCACATAACTACCCATGACGCAAGGTTGAAGCGATGTACGATAGGGCCGGCTAGGGCAACGCGAAAAACGCGGCTGACTGGACCTGCGTTCGAACATGTTTCCTGCATTCGACCGCAGTTGCGTTCGAACGCACTTCCAGGGGCTTGACTACTTTTTTGCTTCATTTCTCCCCTTTGAGCCACCTTTTGCACCAAAGACCTACAACACACTAAAACTCTAAAACAAGATAAAACATTAGATATTAACAACACTAAGAGCCTAACGAATGTAAATTAAGGGGTTCAAATAAGCACTTTTAGGCACTCATCAAATACCCCCAAACTTACATTGTGCTAGTCCCTTAGCAAAACAAAAAATGAAAACACAAATAAAAACAAGAAACATAAATCCGCTTTCGTGGGAGAAACGATTGCATTTAGCGTATGCAACAAGCCTTTTAAACCACTAGGCATCCCTAGCGGACGAGTGAAGTCTCGTGAGGGTTTTTCAGGAATGACACCTACAAACAATTATTGGCACTATGTTATTAATGGACAAAGCCCTTCACACATGGTTCACACATCATTAGTAAATTTAACATGTTAAACATACGAACCACATTATCCAGGCATCCAAACATCATTTCACTCAAGGTTGGAAAATTGAGACAACACATGCTTCAAAAAGTGCAAGGTGAACTAACAATAAAATCATGGGGTTTCAATCATCCTCCAAAGACGTGTATCCCAAAATTCAAAGGAAAACAATGCGATAAATTAACCAAGGCTTGAATTGAAAAATGTAATTTTTTTGTGTAGGCTGTACAATGCTTGACTCCCTTAAGCTTCTAAATGACCTATGTAACGAGCATTGGGCTAGTGGCTCCCAAGCTAGATGGCTTTAGGGCACTAGATGTAGAGACATCCCTAGGGCTTAATTACTCAAGTCAAAAGAGCTACGGAGCCTAAACTAGCCATACAATTTTTTGGAGTTTCTAATCTTTTGACGCGAACACTCATTGCTTAGCCAGGCAAGAGGTCCGGTTACTCAATGAAAAACACAATTTATTATGATTTTTTTTTAATTTAATTTTTTTTTTATTAATAGCCAAGATTTTCATCATCACATTGCAAACCAAGAAATCTCAAGACACACACTTCAAAATCAAATCTCATACCCCACAGACCCTAATGCTAGTGTGCATGTGAAATATCGATCAAACAAGTGGAGTCTCTCTAATCCAACACATGAATCAAAAACTGGGATTTCTAATGATATGCAATGTTCAAACAAGTTAAATACACCAATGACATGCAATCCACAGTTACGATGTAAGTTGGTGCCCAATCAACAACATAGCAACAAACAAAAAGAAAAAATTTTATATACAGACAAAAACAAAGTAAAACTGACATAGTGTTTGTCCATACCCCCAAACTTAAATGACACATTGTCCCCAATGTGGCAAGAAATACATTACAGTGGGATAAGGAACCGAGATGTGCAAAGTCCAAAGCGTCCCCCGAACTTAAACATCAAAACACCTGTCAAAAACTAACAGCAATCTTTTTCTCAAAGATCAAACATCAAAAGGTTAATTGCTGTTAGAAACAAAATAAAATAAAACAAAACAAAATTAAATGACAAAAATTAAAGTGCGGAAAATAAAAAAGAAAACATACCGCACCTTCCCCGCTCGTATGGGTGTCCAACCAATCTCTTCCATCCTTTCTTCTTTAAAATTTGATACCCCTCTGGAAGGATGTTCCGCCATCTTATGTAGTTGACCTTATTTCGAGGAATCCACTTAGGAACGCGGTTCCTAGATTTGTGATCTTCTGTGTGTGATTCCTTGAAGATCTCTACGTAAGATGGCTCTTCGAGACATTGAAAAATGAAACTTGAGGTTCAAGATATGTCTCGAGAGGGATTGTGACAAAGGAGTGAGCTTCAGTACTCACTTTCTTGTCGTTGGATGGAATTGGATTTGGCGGGGGCTCAAATTGCTCAACTTGCTCCTCTTTCTTTTCCTCCCCATGATCATCAGCTCTATCCTTACTAACAAGTGTGATGGTGGCTTGGACATGCTCATGATGAGGATCGTTGGGGCAATCATCATCAATCATGTACTGCCCTATCGCTATCTCCTGACTTTGAAGTTCCTCTTCCTCAATTCTATTGAATTCAGCAACTAGATGACCAAGTTGTCCTTCCAACCTTGCAACTATTTCAATGTTTGCCACAGTGGCATCTGTGATTTCTTGACAAGGTTGGTTGACTGTTTGCCTAAACTCCTCGAGTGTTTCTTCCAAAGATAGTTCATGGGAAGCAGGAATGGTGGGTTGGCCGATTAATTCCATGAATTCCTTAAGCGTTTCTTCCAAAGAAGATTGCTTAGGAGGATAGTCATATGATGGATGGGAGGAAAATTGATTGTCGAACTACGGATAATCAGGATGGTACAGTTCGTCAACCTGGAGAGCAAAATTTTCCGTGGCATGAGCTTGCCACGAAAAATCAAAATTGTTGCTCCAGTCCGGGTTATAAAAATTTGAATATGATTCAAACACAGGGCTGGAGAAACTGGTATTCAATTGCTCATGTGAAAAGTTGAAAAATTGTCTCCAATGCGGACAATCACCTATACTATGGTAAGGGCTGGAGCAGTGTGAACATGGTTCATGTGGGTGAAAATTGGTAGGGTTTGGCATCCTACCGCTAGGGGAAACATTAAAATAATCGAACGGAAGACTCATACTTCACCCAAACAGTTTAAAATATCCCACATGAAACAATAATAACAAAAATAAAATAAAATACACAAAAACTAACAAAAAATAATCTAAACAAAACAACTAATCAATAAACTAACAAAAATAATAAACTAAATAAAAAAATTAAAATTAAAATTAAACTAAACAAAACTAACAACAACAAGAAAATAAATAAAAACAGGCCAAATAATTAAATATATACAGACAAAACAATAATTAAATAAAATAACTAAAAAAAAGAAGAAAACAGGACACATACACTGCCTCGGGTCTATTGGTGCAGCCAGCTGATGTGCGTTCGAATGAAGGACACTACGGTCGATCGCAGACACGCAGATATGAAGAAATGTAGCAGTCTGTGCACGTGCGTTTGAACGCAACAAAGGTGCGTTCGTTTGCAACGACGCACTGCGGTCTGTCAGAGGCGCACGCTCGCACGCAGAAGCGTGTATCGCGAGCGCAGGTATGCAGCCGAAGGAATAGGCTCAAGTGCGTTCCAACGCAGAATCTGCGTTCGACCGCACTGTCGGCGCCTGATTTTCCAGAATTGAACTTAAATTGAAAAAAATGCAAACAAACACTAATCTAATTTTTTTGGATTTTTTTTTCTATACAAAAGTACAAAATAAAAAAAAATAAATGCACAATAAAAATAACTAGTAGAAAAATAAAATTAATCTAAGCAAAAAAAATCAATTCAAACAAAACACCGATTCCCCGGCAACGGCGCCAAAATTTGATCGTACAAATTTAATTATACTCGCAATTGCACGAGTCGTTTGTAATAAAGTGGATGTGCAAGTGCGAGTGTCGAACCCACAAAGAATCGGCTTTGCTAAAAATCAATTCTAAAATGCCTAAATTAATCCTATCTTAACCTAGTCCCAAAATCAAACAGTTGGTGTGCATTAAAATAAACTAAATTAAATGCAATAAAATAAATAAATAAAAACGCTAAGGTCCCTAATCTACCTTACCACAATTTAATCAACATATAAGCATGCTAATCCACACATCTATCAAACAATTAAGCTAAAATGTATGTCCTATTCTCACGATAGTCCACACACCCGCCGTACGGCCTAACTTGACGCATGTTCTTTTGCCTTTACAAAATCTAGTCGAATCATGCGATGTATTAACCCATAAACGATTGCAACGGATGTTGAGCCGAGATCGAATCATCCGATGTGTCGTTGACGATGATCGTACCAAATTTGGGTACTCGCAATAGAACGAACCGTTAGGTCGTATAGCGTTGCGCAAGTACTAAGATCGAACCACAGAGAACGGAGTTTTGCAATTAAAAACTAACACGGCTCTTAAATTTAATATATCTTAACCTAGTCCCAAAGTGAGAGATGACGTGCAGAAATTAAATTATTCTAAAAATGCAACTGTATGGACAAAATAATTAAGGTTAAAGACGAACCTCACCCAATAAAAATTAGCTTAATACATTAAACACTCATTTTCTGTTTTTAAACTTTAAACCCTTCGACACACTCTATTGTGGTTATTGACACAAGTCAAACCGAATAATGTGTTTACCGTTAAGGAGCTACAATGAGTATTGATTATGGATAAAATCATCCACTTTATCCTTGGATCACAGTGGATATTAAATCACAACCAATAACTCGTTGTGCACCCGGCTTGGAACACATCACAGGATGACTATCAATGTATCAACAACTCACAACCATTCAATTATTTGTCACAGAAATTAAATGACGAATACGGAATTAAATGACGGAAAATAAAGCATAAAATGTAAAAGGAAGAAATATAAACTAAGGGTGAGGCTTCATCTTCAACCTAAGTTGAACATTTTAGCCACCCATTGAATAACAAAGTATAATTAAAGTAAAAGAATGCATTAAAATTAAATTAAAAGGAAAAGCTTACAAATAAAAGGGGCAGAGCAAGGCAAACAGGAGCAAAATGCTCTCTAAAAATCGCCCCAAAAAATGTGTGTTCGACCAAATGGACCTAGGGTCCTATTTATAGACTAACAAATCGTACGAGTGCGTTCGAACGCATGAAGTGCGTTCGAACGTAATGCTGAGTTGTGCGTTCGATCGCACACTGTGCGTTCGACTGCAGAAAACCGTAACAGCGCAGCTTGGAAGCGATGGACTCCTAGGGCACCAGCGCGAGATGCGGGATGACTGGGACTACGTTCGACCGTGCCCCTGCGTTCAACCGTAATGCGTTCGAACGCACCAAGTACGATCGAACGTACTTGGCAGGGATCCAATTCTTCACTTAGTGTATTTTTGCTCTTTTGTGGCCAACTTTTGTTGTAAAGACCTGCACAACTCAAAACACTAAAAACAACAAAAATAATTAGATATTAACAATACTAAGAGCCCAATGAATATAAATTAAGGGGTTCAAATAAGCACTTTTAGGCACTCATCAGACGACAACGGATAAATCACAACGCATATTGGATGATAAACGATCTATAAACAACAACCAATCACAATCTTGTCACGAGATTGTGATTGAATCGAACAAACGTTAAATTAAATGACAGAAAATGTAAACTAAACATGAATATACATAAACAAATCCATAGTGAGGGAAAATAAGAGACTAAATTAAAACAACTAAAAGCATTAAATAAAATAAATGATAAAATGACGTTTATAGGGTTTTACAATGATGAACGAGGAGGATTTAGGCCACAAGGGGCTCCTCCAAGCATTTTTCAAACGTCAATAAAAAACTATATAACATGTTCTATTTATAAGCAAAATAAAACATGCTGCCAGGTCAGGAGTGCATTCGAACGCAGAGGGTGCGTTCGAACGCAAACGTGCATGCGTTCGTTCATGGTGCTGTACGCTCGGTCGCAGGTGTACCACCGTGCCGCGTGCGTTCAAGGGTAGGCGCTGCGTTCGAACGCAGTGCATTCAAACGCACATAACTGCCCACGGCGCAAGGTTGAAGCGATGCACGATAGGACCGGCTAGGACAACACGGGAAACGGGGTTGACTGGACCTGCGTTCGAACATGTTTTATGTGTTCGAACGCACCAAGTGCGATCGAACACACTTCCAGGGGCTTGACTCCTTCTTTGCTTCATTTCTCCCCTTTGAGCCACCTTTTGCACCAAAAACCTACAACACACTAAAACACTAAAACAAGATAAAACATTAGATATTAACAACACTAAGAGCCTAACGAATGTAAATTAAGGGGTTCAAATAAGCACTTTTAGGCACTCATCAGACCCTTTGATGCTCTTGCTATTTTATAGGAGATCAAAGGCCAATTATTGAAGACATCTTGAAGAACGGAGATCACACCATTCGGAAACTGTTACACAGGCAAATCGTGTTCCAAACAGTTTACCACCGTTTGTGGGAACGACTACATTCTTACGAAATCAAAATCTGTTACGGTGATAATCGTACAAACCAGCGATATATCAACCATCCAAAACCAAATCTATACAGATCCATAGCTACAGATCCCAAAACCGAAAATACAAAATTCTCAGATTCCCTTTATCACCGACATATACACCATATCCTTTTTCCCTTATGGTGCAAGGTAGTTCTAGAAGGGGTAGAAAGTATCTCCACATGTTACACGTGCGCTTTCAGAAGAAAAAAAGAAAAGCTTTAAGCAGTAGGTCTTTGAGAAAACTTTCTACAAAGACTTGAGAAGAAAATAGTGTGGAAATTTTTGAAAAAAAAAAAAAAATAGTGTCGATCTACTTTTCAGAGTAATGTTAGAATTCTTTATAAACTAAAACTAATCAATATAAATTAGCAGCAGAATAAAGTTACCTCCGGCCATTGCTTTGCTCAAGTGATTGAAGCACAACTCTACAGCAGCAACCAAACAACAAAACAGAAAAATAAAATTATTGAGTGGTTCTTCTAACCTATGCCTACCAGTGAGTGCTGTTTGATGGAATACACAGGCCTTATTTACAGATAGGTCAAGGTCAATTATAGCTATAACTTTAATTATTCCTCCCATCAAGGAATAAAAATTAAATATTTAATCAATACAGCATATTTGATTCCATAAAATAAATCAGTAATGAAATCAAATTAATTCTTCCTCAAGAATTAAATCAACAATTTAATTCAGAATA
>VIBQ01000227.1:0-15546 GCA_006937295.1 Carpinus fangiana | reverse complement strand
CCTTCGTCATCTAATCGCCTTCCCCAAGAGTCATTAATGCAACATTTTCCTACTGCTCATGTTGATGACTTCGAGGGGAGGGCAAACCAACTCATGGCAGCCAGACATGCCCACACCCAGCTCTCTCACACTCACACACTTCATCAGTCATGTGAATATTGTTATCATCCTTCTCACCAGTTTGATGATTGCCCTTTCATTAATCATTACATGACTGAAATTAACAAGTCTGCACAGGAGCACGCCCAAATTACCACTACACTTGTTAGTGAGGAACATGCTTTTGACATGGAGGATGAAAAAGATGAGCATTTGGAGCAGATTGAGCCACCGCCAATTCTAATTTTGGCCAATGAGAAGGAAGTGAGTACTGAAGCTCATTTCTTAGTCACAATCCCTCTCGAGACATATCATTCACCACAAGTTTTACCTTTTCAATGTCTCGATGAGCCATCTTATGTAGAAATCTTTAAGGATTCACCTACGAGTGCGTTCGAACGCACGCAGTGCGTTCGAACGTACTGCTGAGTTGTGCGTTCGATCGCACAATGTGCGTTCGACCGCAGAAAACCGTAACGGCGCAGCGGAAGCGATGGACTCCTAGGGCAACAGCGCGAGTTATGGGATGACTGGGACTGCGTTCGACCGTGCCTCTGCGTTCGACCGTCAGTGCGTTCGAACGCACCAAGTGCGATCGAACGCACTTGGCAGGGATCAAATTCTTCACTTAGTGTATTTTTGCTCTCTTGTGGCCAACTTTTGTTGTAAAGACCTGCACAACTCAATACACTAAAAACACAAAAAATAATTAGAAATTAACAATACTAAGAGCCTAACGAATATAAATTAAGGGGTTCAAATAAGCACTTTTAGGCACTCATCAGAGCTACCCGATGAGCTCCCACCACTTCGTGACATACAACACCAAATCGACCTAGTACCGGGGTCAAGTTTGCCTAATCGACCATACTACCGCATGAACCCAAAGGAGCATGAGGAGTTGAGGCGTCAAGTGGAAGGGCTGCTGGCCAAGGGACATGTTCGGGAGAGTTTGAGTCCTTGTGCGGTACCGGTATTGCTCACGCCCAAGAAGGATGGTACATGAAGGATGTGTGTAGACAGCCGAGCCATCAACAAGATCACAGTGAGGTATAGATTCCCTATCCCTCGATTAGATGATTTGTTGGACCAATTGAGTGGGGCAAGAATTTTCTCAAAACTGAATTTATGGAGTGGATACCATCAAATTCGGGTCCGGACCGGTGATGAGTGAAAGACTGCGTTTAAAATGCGAGAGAGACTTTATGAGTGGTTGGTGATGCCATTCGGGCTTTCTAATGCCCCAAGCACTTTCATGAGGGTGATGAATCAAGCCTTTCGTCCATTCATTGGCAAGTTCGTAGTGATATATTTCGACGATATCCTGATTTATAGCCCCAACCAAGAAGAGCATCTTCAACATGTGCGGGAGGTACTTGGTGTGCTCCGGAGGGAGAAATTTTATGCTTCACCCGCCAAGTGCTCATTTATGAAGGATTCGGTTCTTTTCCTTGGATATGTGGTGTCTAGGATGGATTAGCGGCGGATGAGTCCAAGGTGGCAACAGTGAGAGATTGGCCCCTTCCCAACACGTTGCATGACATCAGGAGTTTCCATGGGTTAGTGTCCTTTTATCGACGTTTCATCCATAACTTTAACACTATAATGGCACCTATTACAGAGTGCATGAAGGGAGGAAAATTTTCTTGGAGTGATGCCGCGACGGAAGCCTTTGGAGTGATCAAGCTCAAGCTCACGACAGCCCCATTGCTTATACTCCCTGATTTTGAAGTTCCCTTTGAGCTGCATTGTGATGCCTCCAAAGTCGACATTGGAGCGATATTGAGTCAGGGAGAAAAACCGGTAGCCTTTTTTAGCGAGAAGTTGGGTGGCCCCAAACTCAACTATAGCACCTATGATATGGAGTTCTACGCATTGGTGCAGTCATTAAGGCATTGGAGCTCATATTTAGCCTATAATGACTTTATCTTGTACTCGGACCATGAAGAATTGAAGCACCTCAACAGTCAAGATAAATTGTCAACTCGACACACCAAGTGGGCAGCATACATGCAACAGTTTTCCTTCACCATCAAACACAAGGCGGGAGCATTAAATAGGGTAGCCGACGCCCTCAGCCGCAAATCGTCCCTGTTGGTCACTATGCAAAATGAGGTACTTGGGTTTGAATTTATAAAGGATTTATTGACTACTGACCCTTTCTTTGGGCCCATTGTTGAAAATGTCATGTCGGGAGTAAAGTCGGACTATGGGTTGTTTAATGGGTTCCTTTTTAAGGGGCACCAATTATGCATTCCAGATTGTAGTCTAAGGCTGGGGATTATCCAAGAGCGCCATAATGAGGGGCACATGGGGCGAGACAAGACAATTCAGTTGGTGGCGGAACAGTTTTATTGGCCGACCATGCGCATGGAAGTAGGCCGATTCGTGGCAAGTTGTAGAGTGTGCCAAGTGTCAAAAGGGGGAGCAACTAATGCAGGGTTGTACATGCCGCTGCCTATTCCGGAGGGTCCATGGACTAATGTGAGCATGGATTTCGTGCTAGGCCTCCCTCGCACCCAAAAAGGTAATGACTCCATCTTTGTGGTTGTTGATCGTTTTTCTAAGATGGTTCATTTCATTGCGTGTAAGAAGACTGCCGATGCTGTGAATGTGGCCCAACTATATTTTCGTGAGGTCTATCGACTACATGGGCTACCATTGTCCATAGTCTCCGACCGCGATACGCGATTCCTTAATCACTTTTGGCGGTGCTTGTGGCAACTATCGTACACTAAGCTGGACTTTAGTAGTGCATACCACCCTCAGACGGGCGGCCAAATAGAGGTGGTCAACCGGTCCTTGGGGGCGTTACTGCGGAGTTTGGTGGGGGAGAATCTTAAGTCGTGGGACCAACAGCTGTACCAAGCAGAGTTTGCCTTTAATCGGTCGGTTAATCAAAGCACGGGGTCTTAGTCCATTCACTATCATCTATGGAGGTAACCCGAGGACACCATTGGACTTAGCACCCCTCCCTGATTTGAAGAGAACACACACTAAAGCGGAGGATCTCATTGCACACATTAAAGAGGGCCACCAGTTAACAATCAAGAATCTCACAGAGTCGACGGCTAAATATAAGGCGACGGCAGATAAGAAGTGGCATCCATTGGAGTTTGAAGAAGGAGATTTTGTGTGGGCGGTCTTAACTAAAGATCGTTTTCCTATTGGTGAGTACAACAAGTTAGCAGCACGCAAGATTGGCCCTGTCGAGATTGTGAAGAAGATCAACGCTAACGCATATCAGCTAAAGTTGCCTAGCCATATCAAAACATCTGATGTTTTTAACATCAAACACCTTGTGCCGTTCATTGACGATTCTTCAGAAGAGGATGCAAATTCGAGGGCGAATTCTCTCCAACCTAGGGAGGATGATGTAGACCGGGATGCTTGGGAGTACATGAGGAAGAAGGGGAGAGATGTTGAAGTGGATTCACCCCGGAGGATGGTGACACGCTCCCAGACCAGAGCTGCAGCAGAGGCCCAACAGCAGAATTCTCTGGACCTGCGAACGATCGCAGACTACCCTGCGAACAATCGCAGAACTTGCTCCCAACGTCCAGAACCTACTGAGCCAACGAACGATGGAGGGCGACCGATCTGCAAACGATCGCAGAACTATCGTCCATAGTGCTACGGCTACTGAGTACGCGAACGATGACGGGGGATCGAACGCCCTGATCGTTCGCCCACCTGCGAACGATCGCACCTGTGTTGCGTTCGATCACACACGGGCAACTATGTTACTTTTCTGCACCTTTACTTACTGCACCGACTTTAATTTCCTTGTTTTAATAGTATTAGGGTTTTAGAAGCCCTATTTCATTCTTTATTAGACCTGAGGCTATATATACATGTTTATAGCCTCCAAATAACTCAGTTTTCATTATTCATCAGTTTACATTAAATAAGAACCTCAGAGTTGAGTTTTCTTTTAATTTCCTTTGATTTATAGATAGACTCTATAATTTGAAGAAGAATTCCCTGGTTTTTGAGAGTTTCAAACCCTAGGAATTAATTATCTTTCTTCTTGTACTGTTTTATTGGCTTCCGCTTAGTCAGGCTGCATCAAAAAGGGAGGAGATATTTGGGTCAGAAAATGAAGGGGAAGATGACCGAAGTAATTCGTCTGTTTGCACAAAGATTAAGAACCTCCTTGCTTGGAGAGAACTTTGCTGTCTTTTGTGGTGCTTCTGGGAACAAATTTTTGTTTTCAAGTGGAGAACAAGCATCTCACCACATGGTTGCCGCGCTCTTTGGATCAAAATTTTCTTTCCCCACCGATGCTGAACATTCTACCAAAGTAGAGGCAACCAAAATGCGTGCCATTCACCCTGATTTTCTCAAGCCAGAAGCTCTGCAACGTTACATACCCATCATGTATTCCATGTCAAAACAACACTTGGAAACAGACTGGTCGACCCCTTGTAAAGAATTGAAGCTTTTCCCACTCTCGAAGAAGTACTCCTTTGCATTGGCTTGCCGGCTGTTCATGAACACCCAAGACAACGAACAAGTAACCAGATTTGCAAATCCCTTCAATCTTGTTACTGCCGGCCTTGTATCCATTCCAGTAAACGTGGCTTTGAGGGTTGGCTAAGCTTCGTCTCTCTCTCCTCTCTCACTCATTACTCGTTTCTCCTCTCTCTCTGGTTCCGTTGGGGCATGTGCCGACGTGGTTCCGTAGTGGCCGGAGGAGAGATTGGGGTAGAGAACGAGATGGGGGTATTTTCGTAATTTAGCATGATAGGTCTTTGTTTGTTTGTAGATTTTTTAAGAAAAAGACAACATGAACAGTATCCGCTCCAAATTGAACAGCATCCACGCAAACCCAACACATTTGTCAAACACCACCTATTTGGGAAGCAAATTTTGGAGAAATCTTTTGGAAGTTTAGCACTCAATGGAACTATTTTCAAGAATGTAGAAATGTTTCAAAGGATATAATAAGTGTATCGAACGTACAGAAAAAGAACTTGCAATGCAATGAAGGCGGAAGCAAGTCAAGATTTTGTTCCATGCTCTCCTTCAAAAGCCACACCAGCACTGCAGCAGCCAGCAACTTGGATCTCTTCCCATGTAATTTGGCATGCCCTCACTCCTCATCTCACTTTCCACGATTTCTAGAAAGCAACAAACAAAATATCTTATAATAATTCACACTAAAATGATTATGTGTACCATACAATGAAACATTTGGTCTTCACACCAGTACATGGTTGCTATTATTAGCATCAAAAAGAATGTGCATTTGAGACTACCATCAATATATTTGTTGCTGAAAATTACCAAACACATCAGAAATTATTGAACACAAGGTCACAAGTATTTTACATCTATAACAAAAATGTTGTTATGCCACTTGAAATTCTAGAATCATGTAAATGTAAACAAAATTCCTTTGGCAGTGACCTTGGCACCCGCTCGTATAAGCTTCATTCGTTCATCTCTGTCTTAATTTGTGAGCCGAAAAAGGCCAACCATAACATCATGCACATATCTACTTTTTGTATCATATTAGAGAGCATTGATAAAATAATGTTCTAAATTTTAACAAAGAAAAAACAATAATGTGAACTCAATAACTTACTTTTTCTGTAGATGCTTGAAACTAGCTGGTCATGCCAATGGGCAGCTAGATCAAGGCAATTGGAATTGCTCGCATATGAAACAAAATTAGGTCCTCAAAGTTGGCATATATGTCCTGCAGTATGACAACGTTACAACATTATGCTGTTGAAAAGGGTCTTGCCAAACAACTATAAGATATAAGCTATATAGCAAGTGCATTTTCTGACACCAAATTGAAAAAAAACAAACTCAAGAACCTTGTTAAATATATAAGACGTTCCAGAACACTACATAAATTATATTTTTGCAATCACTTATCTGAATCCATTAACTACAACTCCTGAAAAAATAAAGGTTACATGTGAAACCTCTTCAATGCCCATTTGACATAACTACTAGTTTCTAATCGTACAATTCAGGAAACCATATAAAATCCAGAAGAAAAGAAGATCCGGAAACACACACACAAATATTTTTATGGAGAACTCATGGACAGAAACAATTTAAATAAGATCCTACCTCTTAATCTAAAGAAGGATGAAAAGAGCAAAAAGCACAAAGAGATATGGCCGAACATGTCACCAGAAAACTATGTAGGAAAAATGACCATAACAGGTCTCAAAATCTAGATTTATAGGAAAAGCATCTATAGTGGCAGATGTATGCAGGTTCAGTAATTATTAAGGAAGAAAACACACAGAAGCACAGAGCCAATGATCATCTCATTACTTCATGGAAAGGCCAAGCAAAGCCCAAATGGATATGTCAACTATGCGATCATATGAGTGTGAGACCAGCCTATTCTTGCAGCAACCCCTGATTTGCTACCAGAAAAAGTGCCAATGTTGCCAAAGATATTGCTGGACTTAACACAGCATCTTGAAAGAACCCAAGACGCAATAGAGCAGCTGAGGAACGAAAGTGGCATTGGTCTTCCCTAGAGCCTCCAAGTCTTTATTTGAGTGGATATCGAGCAATTTTTATGCCACCAAAAGATAAATATTTCATTTCCTTTTTATTCTTAAGAGTTATTTTATTAGCTTATCCAAACTAAATTCTTAAATTCTTTTATTTTCTTTTTGTCGCTGCCAAAGTGGCACCAACCTGACCTACTAAATTCTTAAAAGGAAAAAGAAAAAAAAAAAGGTGAATTCCATAGCTTACCTTTTCTCTATGTGGTTGATCCTTATTGGTCATGCAATTGGGCAGCTAAATCTAGGCCATCGACATTGCTCACCTATGAAACAAAATTAGGTGCTCAAAGGTGGCACAAATGTCATGCTGCACAACAACATTATAGCATTATGATGATTATATTGGACTTTACCAAGCAAGTATGAAATAAGATCCTAAGCTATGTTAAAAAACTGGTAGGATTTCTGTAAAGCAATACTGCACCTTGCTTGTCCAAGCAATCAGAGCAACAACCAACTCGACGGTATTGTTTTTACATCCTCGGATGCATATTGCTTTCACTTGGTCGCTTTTGCGCTGAACCTTGAGCCCAGACATCTTTCTTCCAACTCAGGAACCACCCAGCTGTTGCACATAATTGATGAAAGTAAGTCCAGATTCTTAAAGTGTTTAAAAGAAAATGTAGGAAAGATTTATGGCTATCAATTTTGGTTTAGATGCATTTACAAAACTAATGATGACTATAAATTTTAGCCATGTCCTATGATGCTTGTTACTCTATTTTTTTATTTTTTATTTTTAATGATCAGAAAAAGGCAATCACTCACCTTGACAGAAAGTTTAAGGTAATTAAACCAGACGTACATAATCTGGGTTTTCTGCTGAAGATCACATGAGAACATCAGACTAAAATTGCGTCCAGTAGAGAAATTTGCATGATGAGACCACAAAAAAGAACTTTAGATGTGATACACGTTGAGTATCAGCAACAGCCTATTTCATCAAAAACCGTCAAAACACAACTTGGCAACATCATTCCATACAGTCAGACACCTATGAGGAACTTTGTATCCCTTGGGTTTTTATACCTCCATTTAGGAAAAGGAAAACCATCTTGTGCTTCCGATTCAATTTTTTACCCAGCCCCATCAAAGTAAGGATGGTGAAACATTATTATCTCTCAAGTTTGCAAATTAGGAACTGCACAATCACGACTGCCAGCAATTAGACCCCTTTTCACCATTTCATTTTGCAATTCAACGGCTTCATCCATATTTCCTAGTTCATAATACTTCCTCAATAGACAAATACAAAGAATCTCATCAGGAAGGATACCCTTCCCAATCATCTCATCAAGAAGCTCTTTTGCAAGTTGCAACTGACCACATTGAGAAAATCCCCAAATCAAGGAAGTATAGGCAGGCAGATCAAGCTCCATACCCATACTAATCATTCTGTCTCGCAAGGCCAAAGCTTCCTGAAGATTTTCATGCTTCAAGTTCCCATCAATTAAAGCGGTGTAAGCATTTTTATCTGGAATCATACCCTTGTACAGCATTTCATCAAACAGCTTCTTGGCTGCTTCAATGCTATTATTTTTACAAAGACCATCAATAAGCGCTGTATAAACTGCAACATTAGGTTGCATACCAATGTCATTCATGCTACGAAAATACTTAATTGCCTCTTCAACCAATCCGTTCTTACACAAACCATCAATTAGTGCACAATAAGTAACAATATTGACCTCAATATCCAAGTCCTGCATTTTTTGTAGCAGATTGAGTGCCTCTGCAGTTTTTCCTGCCTTGAAGTAAGCATCCAAAAGTGTTGTGTATATAAAATGATTCGCACTTAAACCATGACAGTTCATTTCATTGATTACAAGTTCAGATTCTTCAAACTTATTTTGGCTGCACAGACACCAAATGATGGTCCCATACAGCATGATATCTGCTTTGATGCTTTTCTCCTTCATTTCTTTCAAAATTTCTATAGCATTCTCTATTTTCTTAGCCTTAGTATACCCATGAACAAGGGCAGTATAAGTTTGCTGGTTAGGAATTATTCCAGCCTTCAGCATTGCCCTAAAAACTTCTTCTGCTTCCTTTATCCTCCCATCTTCACAAAGGCCATCCAGTAAAGCTGTGTAGGTAACAATGTTCAATTTAACTCCTGCCCACAACATTTCATTAGCCAGCTTCAAAGCATCATGTAGATGGCCTAATTTACAATTTGCATCAATCAAAGAAGTGTAAGTAAATTCATTGGGAAAAAGACCAACTCGTCTCATGTCCACAAAAAATTTAATCGCCTCTTGCATCATCCCTTCCTTACAAAAAGCATCAATTAATGTGCTATAAGTTACAACATTTGGTTTCAACCCATTGATCTTCATCTCATGGAGAAACTCAAATGCTTGAGGCATTCTTTCAAATTTACAAAAAGAATTAATTAAAGCGTTATATGTTATTACATCAGGTTCACAACCTGCGGACTTCATTTCTTCAAATATAGAAACCGATTCATCTAATAATCCAACCTTTCCATACCCATCAATAAGACAATTATATGTGACAATATCTGGCATAACGCAAGTGCTTTTCATTTGTTCAAACAAGCTTCTAGCTGCTCCCAAATCTCCTACTTTGCACATATAATCAATCATTATATTATATGTGAAAACTGAAGGTGTAATCCCAGCCCCAATCATATCCTTAAAAAAATTCCTCGATAATTCCCCCTTCCCTGACTTTGAAAGACTATGCAAAAACATATTACAAGACCGTGCTTTTGGAAAAACCCTATATTTCCTCATCCTCAAAAAACACTGGCTTGCTTCCTCGAGCATTCCCACCTCAACCAAAACACTAAACAAAGCATCAAACACTCCAAACCCGGGAACACAAACATTCCTCGTGGACCACAACACGTCAAACACATGGCAACCCGGCAAAACCCACCTCAACAAAACCAGCTCTCTCAAAATATCATTTGCATCAAAGTACATTCTCGCATAAAACAGTATATGAATCAAAACGCAATAAGATTCCGTGGTGTGGCGAAACCCGCTTCGGTTTCTGGCCCATTTGAAGAACCTCAAAGCTAACCTAGGATCCCCTTTTAATTCCACCAAAACCTTAGACACCCATATCGGCGCCAGCGCCAAATCAGGCAAACTAACAATCCTATAATCGTCCCACTGCTCTAGTTGAATAATATTACGCATTGATTCTTTACTTAAATCAACAAAAACACTATTGGAGCTTGACATGGAGACAAAAGGGTATCTGATTATGAAAAGAAAGCCGGTGAACCAAATTAAAGGGCAAGAAAGCGTAGAAGCGTGTGATGATGAAACAGGAAAAGCATTGAAAAATGGGTCAGTGGGGTTTGGAGGGTTCGGAGAGAAAGGGCTTACACGGTGAGAGGCTCTGCGACCAGCGTGGAAGAGACTGCGAAGGAAAACGAGCATCTTTGGTAGGAAATGAGATGACTGATAATAACTCAGCCAATTAGATCCATTTTTTCTGGGTTTTGGGTGAACAATAGATGTTCATATCTTTTCTCTTGAGTTTTCAAGGAAGATGGAAATGGTGATGGTTTAGGGTTTATGAGTAGAAAAGCTGTTGAGGTTTTTGACTTTTAAATATCAGCTCAGTCTCTGTGATGCTGCTGCACAGGAACCCGCAAGTATAAACATTCAAATGGGCCGTAACTTCAAGCCCACCCACTACTCTTTTTTCATTGATCCACTACTCTTTTTTCATTGATTCATGAAAAGTAAAGATTTTAGGTAGAAAAGTGTTGTTGTTGCTGTTGCTGTTGCTGTTGTTGTTGTTTTTTTTTTTTTTTTTTTTTNTGCTTAGCACTGCTATGAGAAATTCTACACATCATTCTCAATTGATTTGTAAACTCATGTGGGACCTATAAAAATTTAATGATAGATTCACCTATTCACTATAAGGAGATGGTTGAGCGAATGATTTTTATCATTTCTCCACTATTCACTATAAGGGCCGATCCTCCTTCTAGCCCCCAGAATATGGGTGAAATTTAAAACCGCGTAACCGCATCCACTAGCTGCTAACCGCTTTCAAAGCGGTTAGTAAAAACCTAGGAGGTTAGTGGTTAGCGGTTAGTGGGTTTTGAAAAATCGCCTAACCGCTAACCGCTACCCGCCTTGTTTTATATATATATATTTCAGATAAATAAGAATAAATCATTGTGGCATAGTGGTTATTGTGTGCTTCTTTTACCCAGGAGTCCCGATTTCGATTCCCCCTACCTTCGACTTTTGCTTAGGTTTTATATTTTTATTATATATATAATCTAGAAGTACAAAACGACGATGTTTTGAAAATGAAAAATGCTAGGGGTTCTCCTCGTAGGTTCTTCTGGTGTTCTCCCAGCCATACGTAAAACATGATTTAAGAAAAAATAAAATTGTAGTGGCCTCCACCACCGTTTTTTTAGGCATTAGCATCAAATTTGGTGATTTGAGGCATTAGCACCAAATTTGTGAGGCATTAGTACCAAAATTGAGGCATTAGCATCAAATTTAGGATGATCAAATTCATTTTGGGTGATACCATCCCTAAAGGGTTAACCTTTCACCTTTAGGTTTTAGTTTTGAATCCAAAAACAAGTTTTAAAGCATTAGAACCTAACTATTAACTAATAAAAATTAATCTGTTAGCAAAAAAACGGTATTACAATTTTATTTTTTCTTAAATCATGTTCTATGTAAGACTAGGAGAACGCCAGGAGAACACTACGGGGAGAACCCCTAGCAAACCCCTTTGAAAATTCTATATTACTATATATTCATCTCTTTCTATTTTTTCGCTACGCCGCAGAGGAAGACTTCCCCTACGCATCAGAGCATGACTTCAGAGCTAACATTTCTTCGAATTAGACCCTGATCCATTAATAGGTATTTTTTTCATGAATCCCTGATGTTAGATGTTCAATTTTGGGGGTTTGTTCGATTTTACATAACACACTTCATTTTTTCTTGTTCGATTTCTCTACCTCTAGGCTACTCGAACTTCTCTACAGCAGTTCGTCGTTCTCTCTACCTCAATGACCATTTTCGGGTATTTTGTCTTGAATATCTGAGATTCGATTTTCAATTTTGGGGGTTTGTTAGATTTTACCTATAATGATTTATTTTTTTCTGTATTTAAATCCAAGTTTCATATGAACTGCGTGATGATTAATCTATTAGATTTGTTAGACATGTGTCGATTTCTTTTTATTTGGATTTTAGTTTCTCTGATAAATTAATCTTATAGATTTATTTTTAGATGTTGGAATCACATAGGGATAAACAAGAGAAGGTCCAGATCGATGGATCCGGTTTCTTAGTCCCTGCAATAGATTTCTTTTTAGATCTGTGGTGTTTCTTTGTTTAATCTATTAGATTGGTGGTGTTTCTTTGTTGGATCCGTTTTATTTTGATTTCTTTTAGTGATTAACTGTATTAAGCTTTGTTTTGACAGGGGCTTTGTTGGCAGATCTGTGAGCATTGGGTCAGCAAACCTATAAGTGACTGAAGAAAATAGCGGTTAATTATTATGGCAAAGGGATATATGTTGAGTGTTCATGGGATAAAATTAAGATTGCTAGTAGATTATTTGATTTTTGGAAATTTTATTTGTATGTTGAAATGCATTCATAGTAAACTAATGTAAATTTATGGAATATTTTAGATTTTTTTTTAATTATTAATTACTATTGGGCTCCTTCAATATGGGCTAATTTGATTATAAAATGGCCCTGAAAAGACAAAAAGATGGAAAAAAAAAATGTTTAAAGTGAGCCTAAAAGAGCCTAATTCTCAAAACCGGCAAAAAAAAAAGCGCAAAATAAAAAGCCCAAAAAAAAGCGGTTAGTAGAAAAGCAGTTAACCGCTAACCGGGCGGTTAACCGCTACCCGGTTAGTGGAGGCGGTTAGTAGATTTTACTAACCGCCTAGGCGGTTAGCGGTTTTAGCCACTAACCGCTAACTGCAACCGCTATTTCACCCCTACCCCAAAAGGCTAGCAAGTTGACCCTGCACCGTGTTAGCTGGCATTGCGGCCTCCGCGGTTTTCACTGATTTTCTCTTCTTCAGCTTAGGCTCCTTAGGCTCTTCAGATTCTTTAGGTTCGTCCACCAACTTTAGAACCCTAGCTACTCAAGGTGGAGTAGCAATGGGTCTCTTCGCCTTGCCTTCCATTTTCAAAGGCCTAGATGTGCAAAAGTGGTGAGCAGTAGCTTGTGCAGCAGGTTCTCCTGGCCCCTTCCTATTCTTAAGGCTCTGCCTGCACAAAGCTAGAAAATCTTTTGCTTCGGAGGCTCCACCATTTTTCCTTTCCCTTTGTCAACAATTTTCCCTTTGCCCTTGTCAGCTACAAGCTTTCAGGGGGTGGCACCCCGGGTATTTTTTACTGGGGGACCAAAAGTTGTAGGAATTGTGTCTGCCACGACCTCAGGAGCCAGTCTTCTTCTCTCTCTATCAGCAGCTCCCTCAAGGGAAGTTAAGCCTTGTCCTTCCAAGGCCTCTTTGATAAGCTTTGAATAGCTCATCATGTCATCATGTTTCTGGGCCCATGCTAGAATGTTGTTCACACGAATCAACTCCTCTTCAGTGAGCCATGGTTCTCTGGAAGTATTCGCTGTAGGAGTACAGGTCACCTGAGGCACTCTCAGACCTTCATCAGCCTCAACAGGAAAGAATTCCCATTGGCCTGTGGCAAAAAAAAATACTCGCTCTTGATGGAGATCAAGGCACTACTTCGAAGGATCTCGTTCAAGTACCAATTGGGCCGATTACGAGGGCACGAGCAAAGAAGTTCAAGGATGTACTCAACGGACTCATTCAAGAGTTATGGGCTCAAGCAAATTCATGGAGGCCCATTGAGCATGATCCACGTGGGCAACAAAGAATCGTCACCTTGATTCAAGTTCTAGAAGGATCCGGTCAAGGCTAAGAATTGGCAAGAAATAGTTTGGGTCTATTCGAGAAGGATCGGATTGCAAGGCTATTATAGGCGTCCAGCTCTTCTTTCCTATTTTAGCTTATTTCCTATGCTGGAATTTTAATTATATTTGGGTCTCATTAGTTAATTAGGTTATTTATATTTAAATGGATGTTTTATCTATATTTTAAGAGTTATTGTAATGGGCTTGGCCCAAAGTCATCTTATCTAGGGTTAGAGATATTTTATGATTAGATAATGGGCTTAGCCCAAAGTCAGTCAAATTAGGGTTAGGTTTTATTTTACAGTACCTATTTAAATACTCTTTGTACTCCTATGGAGGCACACATTGATTATTCATAAAACTTGTGAGGTTTATTCTCTTTGGTTCTTTCAAGAACTACTTGAACTTATCGGGATTTCCCGTGGCGTTCATCTCGACTTATCAAACGGAAACTCCACCACCGTTTGTGGCGTCTTCCTTATACCGAGGTTCTTGTTTGTCATAAACAACGGGTCGAGGTCTTCCATTCGAATCTGTCCATTGAACGATCTTGGGTTCCCTTTCGTTGTTGGGTCTCGTTATTATTGACGGGGTTCACATCATTTGGTATCAGAGCACGGTTTCTAGTTTAGGTTTGCTTATCCTTTAACATCTTTCATTCCTTTGTTTCTTCTTTAGCCGTCCACATCATTTATCTCTTCTTAGCCGAATTTCCTTTGCCCTATCTGTTCAATCTTTGTTTGTTCTTGTTGATGTATAAACTATTGGTCTGGCTTCACATCTCTTATTTATTTCGAAATCTTATTTCATTATTCTCAAAAGCTAGTTGCTGATTAAATAAAAAAAAAAAAGGAAAAAAAAAAAGAAGAGAGAGACTCGAAGAAGAAGACAAAAAGGAGTTCAAAAAAAAAAAAGAAAAAAAAGAAGAGAGAGACTCGAAGAAGTAGACAAAAATGAGTTCAAAAAAAAAATAATAATAAAAAAAAATCACTATTCTGTGCTTCCAAAATTTCAAACTACCATATTCCTTGTAATTCTAATCTGAAAAATTCTATACTCCTTGTGTTCAAATATGAAATTCCTTGATTAGTTCTTGGTGAATTGTTGCGGGAAATTTTGAGTTGTTTGTTTAGTTTCAAAAGAACTAAAAGAGAATTATCGAGTGAAAGAGTGGCGAGAACATCAGAGGGTAAAAGCCATATTATTTTGAGTGAAACACAAGTGGAGAGTGATCCAAATTCTTGAGTGTAAACACGTAAGGGAGTGATTGGTGAGGTCCTTTTTTTTATTATTTTTTTTTCTAACCTTTGTTTTGCAGCAATCATGACTCAAGATAGTGGTAAGAGCATTGCCGAACATGATACAAAATTGACTGATCCGAAAATGTTTATGGAGGCCATGATGAGTGAGATGAGACGTGTGATGAAGTTGGAGATGGAGCAGATTCACGAACGGATAGATCAGATGGAGAATGGACGTGAGGAGCAACCACAAAACAGTCGTAATTTGCGTAGAAGGGGAAGAGTTCCACCGAGGGAGGAGGATGAAGAGCGTTATGGGTCTGGTTTTGATGAAGAAGAAGATCGGGAGTCCATTATTAACAATAGGAGACCCGAAGGAAGATTTGGAGAAGCTAGGAATCGCGAAGATAACAACTTGGGTGGTATTAAGATGAAGATTCCATCCTTTCAAGGTAGATCTGATCCTGAGGCATATCTTGAGTGGGAGAAGAAGATGGGGTTCGTGTTTGATTGCCACAACTACTCGGAGACAAAGAAGGTAAAATTAGCCGTGATTGAATTTTCTGAATATGCTATTACTTGGTGGGATCAGCTTGTGATAAACAGGAGGCGGAATAAAGAATGACCAATAGACACATGGGAGGAGATGAAAGTAGTGACGAGAAAGCGGTTCATTCCAAGTTACTACTACCGAGGGTTGTACAAAAAGCTACAAGGTCCTAGACAAGGGAGTCGAAGCGTAGAGGATTAC
>VIBQ01000226.1:3763-20861 GCA_006937295.1 Carpinus fangiana | reverse complement strand
ACCAAGAACTAATCAAGGAATTTCAGATTTGAACGCAAGGAATATAGAATTTTTCAGATTAGAATTAGAAGGAATATGGCAGTTTGAAATTTTGGAAGCACAGAATAATTATTATTTTTTTTTTTGAACTCCTTTTTGTCTTTTTCTTCGAGTCTCTCTCTTCTTCTTCTTTTTTCTTTTTTTTGATCAGCAACTAGCTTTTGAGAATAATGAAATAAAATTTTGAAATAACTAAGAGATGTGAGACTAGACCAATATTTTAGACATCAACAAGAACAAACAAAGATTGAACAGATAGGGTAAAGGAAATTCGGCTAAGAAGAGATAAATGATGTGGACGGCCAAAGAAGAAACAAAGGAATGAAAGATCTTAAAGGATAGGCAAACCTGAACTAGAAACCGTGCTCTGATACCAAATGATGTGAACCCCGTCAAGAATAATGAGACCCAACAACGAAAGGGAACCCAAGATCGTTCTGTGGACAGATTCGAATGGAAGACCTCGACCCGTTGTTTATGACAAACAAGAACCTCGGTATAAAGAAGACGCCACAAATGGTGTTGGAGTTTCCGTTTGATAAGTCGAGATGAACACCATGGGAAATCCTGATAAGTTCAAGTAGTTATTCAAAGAACCAAAGAGAATAAACCTCACAAGTTTTATCAATAATCAAAAAATGTCTCCACTCCATAGGAGTACAAAGAGTATTTAAATAGATACTGTAAAATAAAACCTAACCCTAATTTGACTGACTTTGGGCTAAGCCCATTATCTAATCATAAAATATCTCTAACCCTAGATAAGATGACTTTGGGCCAAGCCCATTACAATAACTCTTAAAATATAGAGAAAACATCCATTTAAATATAAATAACTTAATTAACTAATAAGACCCAAATATAATTAAAATTCCAACTTATTTATTTTTCCTTCTGCGTCATTACCAATGATGCAGCATAGGAGAGAAGCTAAAATAGGAAAGAAGAGCTGGACGCCTAGAGTAGCCATGCAATCCAATCCTTCTAGAATAGACCCAAAATATTTCTTGCCAATTCTTAGCCTTGACCGGATCCTTCTAGAACTTGAATCAAGGTGACGATTCTTTGTTGCCCACGTGGATCATGCTCAATAGGCCTCCATGAATTTGCTTGAGTCCATAACTCTTGAATGAGTCTGTTGTGTACATCCTTGAACTTCTTTACTCGTGCCCTCGTAACCGGCCCAATTGGTACTTGAACGAGATCCTTCGAAGTGGTGCCTTGATCTCCATCAGGAATGTTCAAGGCGTTGCTTATACCGATGTGATAGTGGGATGAGATCGCCATGGATTTTATTTTGGGGTTACCCAAGACACCAAACGGAGAAGATTCCATTTGGGTGGTTGTCGATCATTTCACGAAGAGTGCTCACTTCAATCCATTGAAGGTTAAGGAACTAATGGATAAGTTGGCTAGAGACTATACGTTCAGAATATAGTTTGATTACATAGCATACCATTGGCAATCATTTCGGATAAAGACTCTCGTTTTACTTCGAGGTTATGGAAAAGTCTACAAAAGGAGATGGGGACGAAGTTGAAGTTTTGTACCGCTTTTCATTCACGGACAGATGGTCTTAGTTCGAGTGAACTAAACAGATTTTGGAAGACTTGTTGAGAGCTTGCGTGTTGGATTTTAAGGGTAGTTAGGTCCAGTACCTACCTTTGATTGAGTTCGCTTACAACAACAGCTATCAGGTGACTCTTGGAATGTCACCTTACGAACCACTTTATGGACGTAAGTGTTGGTAGCCCTTGTATTGGGACAACATCGGTGAGAGACAGATGTTAGGGCTAGAATTGATTCAGGACACTCATGACACTCATGACAAGGTACTCATCACTAGGGAAAGGATGAGTGCCGCTTAGAGTCAGCAGAAGAGTTATGTTGAAAATTGGAGGCGACCATTAGAGTTCAAAGATAACCCATGAGGGGAGTGATGCGATTTGGAAAGAAGGGAAAGCTCAGCCCTCGAATTATTAGACCATTTGAGATCAGCCATAAAGTAGGGAGGTTGGCGTATAAAGTTGCCTTACCCCCAGATTTGGTTGGGACACATGATGCTTTCCATGTGTCGATGATAAGGAAGTACATCACTAACTTTGATGTGATTGTGGAATATGAGCAGTTGAGAATCTAGGAGGGATTGACCTATGTCAAGGAGCCAGTGAGGATTGTGGACAAGAAGGAGCAAGTACTATATACCAAAATGATTCTTATCGTTAAGGTATTGTGGCGTAGCACTGGAGTCGAGAAGCATCGTGGGAAGCAGAGCAAGACATGTGAAGCCGTTATCCGCATTTGTTTGAGTGATTGTGTATGACTCTTTTCTTCAAGATTATACTTGGATAGTATACCTACTTCCGTTTTGGGTTATGGAATAGTTGACTAAGGAAGAGTTGTTTTTCTCTACAGGATCATGGCACCTATACCAATCGAGATTGTATGTGGAACAACTCCTTTTGTGAGCTGATGGACTTCGGAGTTGAGATTGATGATGATTGGTATATATGACGCACTCAATGACCTACGAGGTGATTTTCCACAGTTATTTAAGGACAATGTAGTGTCAATTGATGAATGGGAGGAGATAGCTCAAGAACCTACTGAGTACAATACCAATGATGCTACAGACGATATAAGGAGGGGGAGAATGTAGTGACCCAAATAATTAACTAAGCTTAGGTAGCATAGTTAGTGGTATGATTTGGGCTTTGGGTCACTAAAGACACTAGAGGGGCAATTTGGACTTTTAGACTGGATGTACACTAGGGTTTGACAGACATACGTTCTTTTTCTAGTACGGACGTATGCGGGGGGGACCACAGTATGTACTCTCTGCAAATAGTACATGGATGTACGCTAGAGCACACGGACATCACACGGACATACGCTAGAGCACACGAACGTAAGCTACTTTTTGGAATACCCTTTGGATAATACCTGGATGTACTGAACGTATGCGAGGGTTGGCGGACATTCGCTGTTTTTCTGGAGCGTTGGTAGAATTCCTTAGCTATAAATACCCCTAACCCTTTTCATTCTCACACGCCCTCTCTACTGTTCACTTTGCCCCCAGGTTGCCAGAACCCCTTGTGAGTGTGTTTTGTAAGGTTCTGTGAGTTCGGTGCTATCAGAAAGGAGGTTCTTGAAGTTTCACTTCAAGGAGGTAATACCCTTGTGCCTAGTTCATGTTTATGTCGTTATGTTGCTTAAATGTTGTCTTATGTTGTTAGTTTAGCTTTAGCTAGGTTGTGCCCTAAATCTTGTTTAGGTTAGCATTTGTTTTGAATTGTCATGATTTCATTTTATGAAGGTTTTATTTAGAGTTAGGAGACCTTAAAGAGCCTTTTTAATAGCCTTAGAATTTGGTTTTGGAGACTAGGAGGATGCATGGACAAAATGAGGTTCTCCCTGAAAACCTTGAAGTGGACATACGGTCATAAGGCTGGATGTATGGTCCGAAGTGTTCCAGGGAACATTGTTTTGACCAGCCGTCTGATAGCTCATATTTTCTAGTTATAGAGTTGTTTTAGTAAAAATATGACTAATAGAAGGTCTGTCAGACAGATTTGGAGAGCCCAAATCATTTGGAATACTCGGAGATGTTATACGACCCAGGTGAGTTTTAACTCACATAATGTTTGCTGTTATTTTCCATGAAGTGTACGGCTATTTTGTGTACCAAAAACATGCATATTTACAACTCTCATGATATACACTTTATAGCACATGAACTTTATCTTTTTGTGAAAAATGATGTGTTGAATATGTTAAGAAAGTGAGGCTTGTAAAAGCATTCATGTAAAATACAAACAAGATAATTTTGCATCATATAACATGGTACACCGGTACGTACGGGGTTTCGGCCATGGGTTTACTATACATGTTAACTTTAGGGTCAAATGTGTGTGTTACATGTGATGAGAAAAAAACAAGCATCATTAAAGGATCCATTGCATGTTCCAGTTGGGCCTATTACTAGAGCAATATCCAAGATGATCAAAGAAGCACTTAGTGGGCTGATTCAAGAGATTTTGGCTAGTTCCAAAATAGAGCATTCAAACTTGGGCCTAAAGGAAGATAAAGGAGTAATCAATTTAATCCAAGCTATTGATGAGGCTAATCTTGCTTAATTGAGTATAATTTCCTTAGCAATTGCGTGGATTAATGGCTGATTAGAATGATTAAATGACTGATTGACATCCCTATTTCAAACCACACCAATTAATTGGCTGATTGATATATCTATTCAAGACATTCCATAGGTGATTTCTTTTCTTGGAGGAGCTGTTAATTTAATAAGAAATCAACCTTAAGTTTAGGATTCTTTTATTTAGTCTTTTATTATTTTCCTTTAGTAATTTGTATTCCTATTTCAAACATGCATTATAAATAACATGGACTCATTGTAATGAAGGACATGAAATGAAATATTTAAAAAGGTGAGGTTTGCCTCTTCTATTGGTTCTTCAAAGAACTTCTGAACTTATCAAGGATTCTTCTTAGTGGCGTTCAAACTTTATACCTTCAGTTCATGATTCCTTCATAATCATTGGGTCGGGGTTTTACATCTTTATACCTTTGGTTCGCATTTCAATTATAAACGTTGGGTCGATGTTTGCTATCAAATCTGAATTTTAGCTTTCTTGGGTCTATATTCCAATATTCTTTGTTGGGTCTCAACGGCGTATCGATTGAGGTTCGCATCAATCACTAAAGGATCCATTGCATGTTCCAATTGGGCCTATTACTAGAGAAATATCCAAGATGAGCAAAGAAGCACCTAGTGGGCTGATTCATGAGATTTGGGCTGGTTCTAAACCGGGGCATTCCAACTTTGGCCCAGATGAAGATGAATGCGTAATAAATTTAATCCAAGCTATTGATGGGGCTGATCTTGCTTAATTGAGTATGATTTCCTTAGGAATGGTGTTGATTAATGGCTGATTAATGGCTGATTAGAAGGATCAAGAGACTGATTCGCATCCATATTTCAAACCTTTCCAATTCCATACCAATTAATGGCTGATTGATTTACCTATTCAAGACATTCCATAGGCGTGATTTCTTTTCATGGAGGAGTTGCTAATTTCAGACGAAATCAGCCTTAATCAGTCTTTTATTATTTTAATCTACTTTCCCTTTGTAATTTGTATTCCTATTTCAACCATGCTTTATAAATAGCATGGACTCATTATAGCAAAAGAAGATGAAATAAAAGATTAAAAATGTGAGGTTTGCTTCATCTATTGGTTCTTCAAAGAACTTGTGAACTTATTGATTAGTGTCAAATATTGTTTATTAGACCCCCCTTGACATATGTTTGTTAGGCTCTTAACTATGTTAATAACTAATGTTTTGTTTAGTTTTTTTAGTGTTTTGTGCTGTGCAGGTCATTGCTAAAACATGGCTAGCAAAGGGCAAAGAGGACTTATAGTGAAGAAGCTGATTCCTGCCAAGTGCGTTCGACCGCACTTGGTGCGTTCGAACGCACTTGCGGTCGCACGCAGGAGCAGCAGTCGCACGCATGCCCAGCCGGCCCTAGCGATTTTCTGCGGTCGAACGCACGCCTAGTCAGCCCTAGCCGCCACAGCAAATGCATTCAACCGCACACCCTGCATTCGACCGCAAATAACTGGTGTGTTCGAACTCAAGTAGTGCGTTCGAACGCACTTCAGTGACCCGCCAGCCTATAAATAGGACCTCCGTGTATTCTTTATTTCTTACGTTTGGGAGGCGCCTCTAGGGCCCAAAACCCTCTGTTTTCCGTTGTAAATCCCTCCTAAATTGTCGTTTATTTAATTTATGTTTTATTTTACTTTTATTTAGTCTCTTATTCCCTTCACTTTAATTTGTTTATATATATTTATGTTTAGTTTGTATTATTCTGTCTTTTAAGATTTATGTTTATTCGTTTCAATGCATTTTAGTGACAAAAGTGTGTTGATTGTTGTTTACAAATCGCCAAACGTCAACACTCGTTGCAACCGGAGATACATCGGATATTCGTCTTCGGACCATTATCCGTTGTGACCTCTTGTAACAGTGTTTGCCTCGAGTAGTTTGACAAGATTGTGTAGCAACAATAGGATATATATATGTACTTTATCGATAGACGGAAATATGAACAATGTGTTAGCGCTCAGAGTATGCCTTGTAGCATAAATGTTTAATAAATATGAGCTAAGCATGTTTATATGTGAATTAATTTATTGTGAGGTGGATTAGGGACTTTAGTTATTTTATTTCTTTATTTTAATGCATTTTTAGTTTAGTTTTATTTTTTGCACGCCAAGTGTTTGCTTTTGGGACTAGGTTAAGATAGGATTAGTTTAGGCATTTTAAAGTTGATTTTTAGCAAAACCGATTCTCTGTGGGTTCGACACTCGCACTTGCACATCCACTCTATTACGATCGACTCGTGCAATTGGCGAGTACAATTAAATTTGTACATCACTTATCAAGGATTCTTCCTTGTGGCATTCAAATTTTAGACCTTCGGCTCATGATTCGTGTTTTAATTATAAACATTGGGTCGAGGTTTGTTACTTTATACCTTTGGTTCGCGTTTTAATTATAAACATTTGGGTCGAGGTTTGCTATCAAATCTGAATTTTAGCTTTCTTGGGTCTATATTCCAATATTGTTCGTTGGGTTTCAATGGCATATCGATTGAGGTTCGCATCATCTGGTATCAAAGCCTAGGCTCTAAAATCAGGTTTACTATCCTTTTACCTTTTTTTCTTGTTATCATCCTATCCTGTTTCTTTTGTGTTCTTTATTCCTTGTCTTTGTTTTGTATCGTGCACCAAGTTCAAAAAAAAAAAGAGACGTCACATAAAAAAAAAAAGACGTCTAAAAAAAAAAAAGAAGTCACAAAAAAAAAAGTATTTTCTAGTGTCCTTTTCCTTTTGATGTAGGCGATGATTCTAGGACGAATCCTTTTGAAGAGAGGGGGAGTGATGAGAATCAACAAGCATCACTAAAGAATCCATTGCATGTTCCAATTGGGCCTATTACTAGAGCAAGATCCATGATGAGCAAAGAAGCACTTAGTGGACTGATTCAAGAGATTTGGGCTGGTTCTAAAACGAGGCATTCCAACTTTGGCCCAGATGAAGATGAATGCGTAATAAATTTAATCCAAGCTATTGATGGGGCTGATCTTGCTTAATTGAGTATGATTTCCTTAGCATTGGCGTGGATTAATGGCTGATTAAAGGTTGATTAGAAGGATCAAATGACTGATTGGCATCCATATTTCAAACCTTTCCAATTCCATACCAATTAATGGCTGATTGATTTACCAATTCAAGACATTCCATAGGCGTGATTTCTTTTCTTGGAGGAGCTGCTAATTTCAGACAAAATCAGCCTTAATTTTTGGATTCGATTATTTAGTCTTTTATTATTCTTATGTACTTTCCCTTTGTAATTTGTATTCCAATTTCAACCATGCTTTATAAATAGCATGGACTCATTGTAGCAAAAGGAGATGAAATAAAAGATTAAATATGTGAGGTTTGCTTCATCTATTGGTTCTTCAAAGAACTTGTGAACTTATCAAGGATTCTTCATTGTGGCATTCAAATTTTATACCTTCGGTTCATGATTCAATTATAATCATTTGGTCAAGGTTTTGTTACTTTATACCTTTGGTTTGCGTTTTATTTATAAACGTTCGGTCGATGTTTGTTACTTATACCTTAAGTTCGCATTTTAATTATAAACGTTGGGTTGGGATTTGCTATCAAATTTGAATTTTAGCTTTCTTGGGTCTATATTTCAATGTCGTTGTTGGGTCTCAATGGCGTATCGATTGAGGTTCGTATCATTTGTATCAAAGCCTAGGCTCTAAAATCAGGTTTATACCTTTGGTTCGCGTTTTGTTTATAAACGTTGGGTCGAGGTTTGTTACTTTATACATTTGGTTCATGTTTTAATTATAAACGTTTGTGTCGGGGTTTGCTATCAAATTTGAATTTTAGCTTTCTTGGGTCTATATTGCAATATTCTTCGTTGGGTCTCATTGGCGTATCGATTGAAGTTCGTATCATTTGGTATCAAAGCCTAGGTTCTAAAATCAGGTTTACTATCCTTTTACCTTTTGTTTTCTTGTTATCATCCTATCCTGTTTCTTTTGTGTTTTTTATTCCTTGTCTTTGTTTTATATCGTGCACCAAGTTAAAAAAAAAAAAAAAAGAAAAGAAAAGAGACGTCTAAAAAAAAAAAAGACGTCACAAAAAAAAAATTGTATTTTCTAGTGTCCTTTTCCTTTTGATGTAGGCGATGATTTGAGGACGAATCCTTTTGAAGAGATGGGGAATGATGAGAATCAACAAGCATCACTAAAGGATCCATTGCATGTTCCAATTGGGCCAATTACTAGAACAAGATCCAAGATGAGCAAAGAAGCACTTAGTGGGCTGATTCAAGTGATTTGGGCTGGTTCTAAAACGGGGCATTCCAACTTTGGCCCAGAGGAAGATGAATGCGTAATAAATTTAATCCAAACTATTGATGGGGCTGATCTTGCTTAATGGAGTATGATTTCCTTAGCAATGGTGTGGATTAATGGTTGATTAGAAGGATTAAATAACTGATTGACATCCCTATTTCAAACCTTTCTAATTCCATACCAATTAATGGCTGATTGATTTACCTATTCAAGACATTCCATAGGCATGATTTCTTTTCTTGGAGGAGCTACTAATTTCATATGAAATCAACCTTAATTTTAGGATTCTATCATTTAGTATTTTATTATTTTTATCTACTTTCCCTTTGTAATTTGTATTCCTATTTCAACCATGCTTTATAAATAGCATGGACTCATTGTAGCTAAAGGAGATGAAAGAAAAGATTTAAAAATGTGAGGTTTGCTTCATCTATTGGTTCTTCAAAGAACTTGTGAACTTATCAAGGATTTTTCCTTGTGGCATTCAAATTTTGTCCCTTCGGTTCATGATTCAATTATAATCATTATTTCAAGGTTTTGTTACTTGATACCTTTGGTTCGTGTTTTATTTATAAACGTTGGGTCGAGGTTTGTTACTTTATACCTTTGGTTCGCGTTTTATTTATAAATGTTGGGTCGAGGTTTGTTACTTTATATCTTTGGTTCGCGTTTTAATTATAAACGTTTGGGTCGGGGTTTGCTATCAAATCTGAATTTTAGTTTTCTTGGGTCTATATTCCCATATTGTTTGTTGGGTCTCAATGGCATATCGATTGAGGTTCACATCATTTGGCATCAGAGCCTAGGCTCTAAAATCATGTTTACTATCCTTTTACCTTTTGTTTCTTGTTATCATCCTATCTTGTTTGATTTGTGTTCTTTATTCCTTGTCTTTTTGTTGTATCGTGCCCAAAGTGAAAATCATGCAACAAGTTCAAAAAAAAAAAAAAAAGACGTCAAAAAAAACAAAAGGGAGACGTCACCAAAAAAAAAAAAAAAAAAGAGAGAGACTCCCCATTCTTAGCCTCATAGGTAAACTTAGGCTGACTCTTATCTTGTCTAGCCTTAAGGCTCTTAAACTTTGGGCATGTATTGACATGGTAAAGCATAGAGGAGGTCCCATTAAGTTTAGGCTGACACTTGTAACCAATCTCACAATAACTACAATGGGCCATAGGCTCATCTTAGGAGGAAATATCATCTCTAGTGAAAATGATCCCATGCTAAAGATGGTTTGGAAATATTTTTGGGTTTTCTAGATCGTGGCGAACAACCCCCACTAACACTTCCCACAGAACCAGTGTCTCTTACACTACTTCTATGAACATCACCAATCCTATGGTCTACATCTTCAACTTCCATGGGACTAATTGGGTTATCAAGAGATGGAGTATGAGAAGCACCACCTGATGTAGTTGGTGAAGGTACTAATAACATCATCAACAATGGGTAAAGACTTCTCAGTAGCAACAGCAGGTGAAGACTTCGCAACAGCAGTAGTAACAAGTTAAGACTTCGCAGCAATGCTAGCAGGTGAATCCATCTATGAATGATTCATACAATTAGCGCCAACATAAGAATTACTTTAAAAAAAACATGACATAGCAAACATAAACTGTATCATATTGGTTGTACGTTGAACATCAGTTGAAATGAAAACCTTTTTTATATATCAATTATATGCTTGCTTTATAGCAAAACCAGAGAGTATCTTCGATGATTCCTATACAAACACAAACCGTATAGTAAAAATCTCCTCTTCAAGATTCAAATACCAAATACGCAATATTTTTATCAAATATAAATCTATAACACTTTCAAGAACCCGGTTTACTTAAACATTAAACAGTAATTGTGATCAAATGGACCAAGATTGACGGCCTAAGATTCATTTTAGGGTTTTTTGATCTAATAGTCATTTTAGTCTTTTTCAAAAATGGCAATGATTGATTATTCCATGCATTGAAGAGTATGGAAATGGTGAATATTCGAAGAATATCTTGTTGTCATTGGTATCAACCGACCATTGCTGTAGGAAGTAATAGGTTCAGAGAAAGCGATCATTTATGGGATCCTGAGTGCAACTTTTGATGGGTTGTGCCACTGAGAGTGAGAGTGAGAGTGAGAGAGAGTGTAATGATCGGTGCCAAATATTGTATATTTGACCCCCCTTAACTTATGTTTGTTAGGCTCTTAGTTTTGTTAATATCTAATGTTTTTGTGTTGTTTTTGTGTTTTACTGTTTTGCAGGTCATTGGTGCATATGGTCGGCAAGACCACATGCTCTGATAACATACTGTAACGCCCCCAAAATTAGCCTCGGCTAATCCGGTGCAGTCACTGGCAATTTACCCAGTTGAGCCAACTTATGGTCCAACGGGCAATCACCCTTGTAAAAACTGTCAAAGTAAATGCAAGGAATGTGAATAAATCTGAGAGTACTACAATTCATCAAGTAAGAACGTGGAGCTACTAAATGATTAAAACAAACCTGTAACTATAAACAAGGCATAGCCAGTCCGGCAATAGCAAATCTAGCCACTCCCGAAGCGGTGAATCAGATTACCTGAAGAATAATAACCGCGTAAATCTAACGACTTAGTAAGTAAATCCCACACTTAGGTATGATATGGGTCCAGTTTATAAAAGTAAACGTGCAATCCGAGTAATAGCCAAAAGAGGGCATTACCTCCGCTAATACACCATGATGGAGATCAAGGCACCACTTCGAAGGATCTCATTCAAGTACCAATTGGGCCAGTTACGAGAGCACGAGCAAAGAAGTTCAAGGATGTACTCAACGGACTCATTCAAGAGTTATGGGCTCAAGCAAATTCGTGGAGGCCCATTGAGCATGATCCACGTGGGCAACAAAGAATCGTCACCTTGATTCAAGTTCTAGAAGGATCCGGTCAAGGCTAAGAATTGGCAAGAAATATTTTGGGTTTATTCTAGAAGGATCGGATTGCATGGCTATTCTGGGCGCCACTTTCTTTCCTTTTATGTTGTCTTTTGGTTTCCTTCCATATGACTCTAGGCGTCCAGCTCTTCTTTTTTTTTCTTGTAATGATTTATTTTAGCAAGTAGGGATTTATTTTAGCTTTGACTAGGAGAGTGGGCGTCCAGCCTTTATTGCCTTATATGTCTTGTGTGTTTTAGGAAGGTAAGGATTTCTGTCCTTACCCATTTTCGGCTTTAATTAGGTTTTCTATGTTAGGTTTTTTTTTCCTTGTAATGATCAGCCCTTTAAATAGGTGCATAAGCAATGGAAAAGGCAGACATTGATTATTCATAAAACTAGTGAGGTTTATTCTCTTTGGTTCTTTGAAGAACTACTTGAACTTATCGGGATTTCCCATGGCGTTCATCTCGACTTATCAAATGGAAACTCCACCATCGTTTGTGGCGTCTTCCTTATACCGAGGTTCTTGTTTGTCATAAACAACGGGTCGAGGTCTTCCATTCGAATCTGTCCATAGAACGATCTTGGGTTCCCTTTCGTTGTTGGGTCTCGTTATTCTTGACGGGGTTCACATCATTTTGTATCAAAGCACGGTTTCTAGTTCAGGTTTGCCTATCCTTCAACATCTTTCATTCCTTTGTTTCTTCTTTAGCCGTCCACATCATTTATCTCTTTTAGCCGAATTTCCTTTACCCTATGTGTTCAATCTTTGTTTGTTCTTGTTGATGTCTAAACTATTGGTCTGGTCTCACATCTCTTAGTTATTTCGAAATCTTATTTCATTGTTCCCAAAAGCTAGTTGCAGATAAAAAAAAAATTCACTATTTTGTACTTCCAAAATTTCAAACTGCCATATTCCTTCTAATTCTAATCTGAAAAATTCCATATTCCTTGTGTTCAAATCTGAAATTCCTTGATTAGTTCTTGGTGAATTATTGCTGAAAATTTTGAGTTGTTTGTTTAGTTTCAAAAGAACTGAAAGAGAATTATCGAGTGAAAGAGTGGTGAGAACATCGGAGGGTAAAAGCCATATTATTTTGAGTGAAACACGAGTGGAGAGTGATCCACATTCTTGAGTGTAAACACGTAAGGGAGTGATTTGTGAGGTCCTTTTTTTTCTAACCTTTGTTTTTGCAGCAATCTTGACTCACGATAGTGGTAAGAGCATTGTCGAAGATGATACAAAATTGGCTGATCCGAAAGTGTTTATGGAGGCCATGATGAGTGAGATGAGGCGTGTGATGAAGATGGAGATGGAGCAGATTCACGAACGAATAGATCAGATGGAGAATGGACGTGAGGTGTGATCGGTGTCAAATATTGTATATTTGACCCCCTTAACTTATATTTGCTAAGCCTTTAGCACTGTTAATATCTAACTTTTGTAGTTGTTTTTAGTGTTTTATGGTGTGCAGGTCATTGCATGAATACCTGGCTACCAAAAGAAAAAATCAACTTGAAGAATACGCCATGAAGTTACTGCCAGTGCGTTCGAACGCAGGGACCACGTTCGAAGGCAGGTCCAGTCAGCTCGCGTCTCACGCATGTTGCCCTAGCCGGCCCTACGATTCCATCGCTTCCAGTTGGCACCGCGGCAGTTATCTACGTTCGACCACAGAGCCTACGATCGAACGCATTTTTATTAGTGCATTCGAACGCAGGGGCTACGTTCGAACGCAGCCCTGTGATCTGGCAGCACACCAGATTTCTATAAATAGTCCCACTCTTGCATTTTTTCAAGAGCTTTTCTTTTGGGCGTGTTTTTAAGAGTAGTTTGCCATTGTAGGCCCTGCTCTGCCCTTTTTCTTTGTAACCCTTCATATTATTTAATGCTAATGCTTTATTTTAGTTCATTTATGCTTCCTTATCACATGGGAGGCTAAATCCTCAACTAAGGTTGAGGATGTAGCCTCACCATGGATTTTATGCTTATAGTTTATGTTTAAGTTAATTATTTCCGTTATTTCTTTGTTGCTTAATCGTCTCTCACTTGGTTTGGTGACAAAACCAAGTGAGATTGCACCGTAGTCGTTTATTCTTGGTTTTTCGTCCGATGGATACATTACATCCTTCGGTTTACGCCCATTTATCCATAGTAGTTTGTGTCTTAACACATTCACTTTGGATCCTTTGGGCCTTAAACCGTTTATGGTTTGTCTTTCGTCAAATGGACGGATTCCTCAAATCCTTCGATAGGCGCAAGAGATAAAGCGTTATTTTTAACCGATAGACGGATATGTTAGGTTAGCATTTTCAATTTGCATTCTTGAAATGATGAGGTGAAAACCTTAGCCTTAGTGTTTAATTTAGTTTACTTTTCTGTGTTAAATTAGTTTATATTTTCGTTGTCACCAATCACCCACATCGAAGCTAGGTTAAAGTAACACTAACCTAGACTCAAAGTTAATTTCGTTTAAACAATACACGGTTCCTTGTAGTTCGATCTCGGTACTTGCGTAACTCTACGAACTACGGTTCGTTCAATTGTGAGTACCTAAATTTGGTACAACCAAACTTTGGCGCCGTTGCCGGGAAACGGTTGTTTTTGTTTAAATTTATATTATTTTTAGATTGAATTTATTTTTCTACTAGTATTTATTTTATGCAATTTCAATTTTGTTCATAGTTTATTTTGCATTTTAATTAATTTTTGTTAGCTTTTTAGAATAGTGTTTGGCTAATTTTTAGTTTAATTCGGTTTCTGGAAAATCAGGCTCCCACAGTGCGGTCGAACGCAGTTCTTGCGGTCGAACGCACTGTCGCCTATTCCATAACATTTGCGCACCTGCGAACGCTCGTTACGTGTACGAGCACAAGTCCCTGCCAGAAAGCAGTGCAGTGCTATGTTCGAACGCACTTGGGTTGCGTTCGAACGCACTTGCAGAGCCTACCAAATTTTTGCATCCGTGTGAACGAACGTACTGCCTGCGCTCGAGCGCACCTCTGCTTCTTGCACCAACATACCTGAGGCAGTATGTATTTTTCTGTTTTTGTAAATTGTTAATTTGGGTTTTAATTGATATTTATACCTGTTTTTAGCTTGTTTTCTGCTGCGGTTGATTGTATTTAGCTTATTTTAATTTTTCAGTGATTAATTAGTTTCAGTTGTTAGTTAGTAGTTTAGTTAATTTGTAGTTAGTTGTTAATTTAATTTTGCCAGCTGTTTTTGTCTCTGTAGTTGCTGCATCTGTTCATATTTGTTTAAAATTGTTTAGTTTTAATTCATTTAAGTGCATATAGGTTGCTATTTCCATAGTTTAATTGCATCTAGTGTTTTACTTTCATCTAGGTTTTTTGTAGTTGTATATATATTTGCTGCTTTGTTTCCTGTTTTTATTGTTTATCCATGCATGTTTGCTTGTTTTAGCTTGCTGTTTTTCCTTAGTGTTTAGTTAAATTTTTGTTGGTTTATGCTTGGTCGACGATCCTTGAACTTAGAATTAACACCATTAGATCCCGACTTAGAAAGAAACATTAGGAGAACACGTAGAGCTCAAGGCAAGATGAGGGATAATCAAAGGAATCCGAGAGTGGAGGAGCACGAGGAAAACCAAAGGAATCCAAGAATGGAGGAGCACGAGGATTATCAAGATGCAAGAGAAGGGAACGGGGAGCACAGAAGAGCTTATGACGTGGATTTCACAACGTCACTCCGGGAATTGTTCGCACCTACTACGGTCAGTTCCCATTCGTGCATTGTGTTGCCGCCGACTAATGCCCACTATGATCTAAAGCCACATGTAATCCAGATGTTACCATCCTTTTACGGCTTAGATCATGAAAACCCTTACTCTCATGTGAAAAAATTCAAGAACATCCGTGCTACCACCAAATTTCAAATTTTTTCTGAGGAATCTGGCCACCTCAGACTCTTTCCTTTCTCACTTCATGATAGAGCCATGGAGTGGTTGGACTCCAATGCTCCTGGCTCCATCACATCATGGGAAGAGCTGTTGAAGCAATTTTACAACAAGTTTTTCCCAATGTCCAGAGTAAACGAGGCAAGAAAGGAAATCAGTTCCTTTACTCAGGATGAACATGAGAAATTCTCAGGATGTTGGGCACGGTTCAAAGATCTGTTGATGAAATGTCCCCCTCACGGATATGAAAAATGGCGTCTGGTGCAATTCTTCTACCAAGGGCTGTCTCAGCCCAACCGCAGTATGATTGAGCTGATAAATGGGGGAGCATTCCTGAACTTGACGGGAGATTTAGCCTACAAAGCTCTGGAGAAAATTGCCGACAACTCCCAACAGTGGGATTTCACGAGTTGTCGAGATAAATCTGCCCGAAACCCTAAGAAAGGGGGCATCCTGGAGTTAAAAAGAGAAACAATATTGGCACAAAGGATGGATGCCATTGTCAAGAGATTGGATGCCCTGAGTGTAGGAAGGCCTGTAAATGCGGCTAACACATTTCCAGTTGAGAGCTGTTCAGTCTGTGCTAGTCCCATGCACCAAGCACAGAATTGTCCATCGATGACAGTTTTTGCTGAGATGGAACAAGTGAACGCTTTCAACAACTTCCAAAAGCCGTCCAATGGGCCATATTCTGAGACATATAATCTGGGGTGGAGGAAGCACCCTAATTTCTCTTGGAAACAGAATCAACCCACCACAAATCAAGGAGGAGCTCCTCATGCTCAAAATCACTATCCTCCAGGATTTTCTTCTCCTTATCAGAATCAAGGACGCTCGGCTCAGCCAGCGTCCTCATCATCTTATCAAGCCCCCACTCAAGCCCCAGCATCATCAACACAGTCACTGGAAGAGACCATGAGGGAATTTATGAAGATAACTGGTCAATCAATCAGTGACGTGAGGCACTCCACCAAGGTGAACACCCAGGCAATCTCGAAGTTGGAGATGCAGATGGGACAATTGGCAAATCACCTTGGTGAGAGGGACAGGGGAAAGCTCCCTATCCAAGCAGTAAACAAACCTAAAGCATGCAGCATTGGAAACTCTTCAAAGCAGGAGCATGTTCAGGTGATTGTTACTCTGAGGTCTGGGAAGAGAGTGGACAACAAAGTGGTGGACCCAGAAGCAGACCACGTTGAGGAAGAAAAGCCAAGAGATGAAGAGGGTGACGACCAGAAGGAAGGAGATGCTGAGCCATCTACGATCACCCCTACTGTTAAGGAACCTCCTAGGGCGCTTGTGCCAAAAGCGCCTTACCCTGAAAGATTACAAGTGCCTAGGAATGGAGGGAAGTTAGAGGACATTCTGGAGGTGTTCAAACAAGTCCAAATCAATATTCCTGATGTGGTGATTTTACGACCAAAAATATCAATGATAAAATTAACCACTCGCAATAGAACGAATCCTGTAGGATAGGGCTATATTGAGGGTGTCGAACCTCAAGGACTGTAGGGGTTTTGTTACTAAATTCAAAAGACTAAATTTAACCTAATTCAACAAAAGAGATTTGTTTTGATTTTGTTTTCTAAAACTAATTGCATAAAATAAAAGATAATTAAAATATGATAGAGAGTGTAGGGTATTGACTTTACCTCTATCCGTACAACAATGGTTAATCGGATTCAATTCCAGAAATTCATTCTATGCATGTTATAATTAAACGAGAAACTACCTTATTAAAGAGTAAGGATAATCTATCTTCGGTTGGCACGGATC
>VIBQ01000225.1:0-21064 GCA_006937295.1 Carpinus fangiana | reverse complement strand
CTCTAAAAAAGAGGTCCACTCCCGAGGAGCTGTCAAACCTCGCTTTAAAGGATAGGGGGGGAGAGAAGCTTTCGGCTTGACCACGGAGAATAATAGGGAGAAGGGCCGGGCAGAGGCGACATGGTTTCTTTCTTGTGATGGAGGACCCCTTCCATATCATTATGGATGAAAAGCCCCAAGGCCAACTATCCGGAACTATTCTCTTCTATAGACCCTGCATTCGAATAGAACCAGCGCTATGGCTTAGCCGATCTCTGCTACAGTTGTCTTATGCGCTTGGAAAAGCCTAACTGAAGGAGAGACTTTCTGGCAAGAGGAGTTAAATGGTGAATCGGGAAGCTAAGCCTTACACACAGGAGGCGTTCGCGAGTACTCTCTTTTCTTTTGAGATTAAGTCGGGCCCTTGTATCCCCAAATGGATCTCCACTCCTAGTGTTTCACATCTAGCATGATTAGTTACTGCTTGGCTTACTATTTCTTACTCTTTTATCCTCCTTCTCTATCAGGGCCATTACACTTCGATTCTATATAATGGGTCTGGGAACAGGATATGGTACAGAAGGTCGGTCTCCTTTTCCAATGCCTAGCATGCTGGCCGACCCTACTCCACTCAGAGCAAGACAGCAGACAAAGCCCCCTTTAGGAACTGGGAACCAGGTAGGCTAGGTGGGTGTCTAATCCGCGTAGAAGCTCCTGGTCGAGTGTCTTAGATTAGAACAGCTTCTGCGATTTGTCCTGTTTGTGGCTCGATCTCCTGTCGTGTTTTATTTAGATAGCAATACTCTCTTTAGGCCCACTCCAAGGCACAAAAGGGCATACTCCTACATCTGCGTATTCGAAGCCTGATTGAACCGCGGGTAGCTTGTATGATGCCAAAGTGAAGAAGCGTCAGGCTCGACTGTTAGCGCTTCTCCCTACTTATAAGTAAGTGAAATCCCCATAAATGGAATGAAAGCACACCATTCCAAAAAGGGGCCTTGTTGTGTCCTAAACAGGCGAAGCGAGGCTATCCTTTTATGGGTAGGCTTTAAGGCCCGATCAAACTTAGTTAGGCAGAATTCCATGCTTTACGCCCTAATAGAGGTCTGCAACGAGCCCTTGCGTTAAGTTGAGTCGGGCTTTACCCTTTTTTTTTGTGCAACTATCAAAGTTAGAGCGCATGCCCCGGGCACCCTAATTTAATCAACTGGTCTCTCTCTTGTCATCAGCTCTGATCTGCTCAAAGGGAAACGAGACACACTTTTTTTATATGTCAATGCCCATGGTAATTCATTGTAGGCTGTCCCCGTTAGGTTGAAAATCATAAACTGCTGCATAGGGCTTTCCATTTCTGTAGAGCTAGGCAGAAAAGCTGAAATCTCTAGACTCTCCATATTCTATATTCTCTGAACGACCTTTCCTGTCACATATATTGGCTTTGCCAAACCCAAATGGAATTCATTGCCCTATCAGAGTGAAACTCGACTCGCCCTATATAACTCATTTTGTGAAACAAAAGAATTACTGAGTCAGAGAACCATCGTTCCGGACTTTTCAACAGATAGCCCATTTCTTCTTGACTTCGTCCAGGAGAGAGGCATACTTTAAGCAACCCCACCATACGCTTCAGCTTTCTAAGCCTGAGTGCCCCAAAACACACCCCTTCTTGATAGGATTGGATTTCTACTAACATCTTGGGAAGGGGAATATGAAATATGGTTATTTAGGGCTTTCTCTCTCAGCCCCGTTGAGCCCTTCTTTGGCAAATCATAGTGGGTAGGACAAGAAGCTAGATAGGCCCACCCAAAACAAAAGACAAAAGAGCAAGCCTGTTGCAGCTCCCGACTCTAGCGCTTTAAGCATTCCGATATTGCTTTCTATCTTCCGGGGGTCAATCCTCTTTGGTTTGGCCCTTTCAGTCGATAAGCTCCCACTTCCCCCCCCTATTTGGAAAATGAAAAAGAAAAGGCTAAGAAGCAGGATAATTGGATACAGCTCCTACAAATCTGCAATAGAAGCCAGCAGTTCAAAGAGAATAGAGACAGTCACCAAGGAAAGCTACAGACTACAGGGAAGACAACCCCCCCTTTACCCTTTAGGCTTTATTCCCCTATTTAACCCACTTACAGAACCCAAAGCGAGAGAGGGATCTTATACCTAGAACTAAAGGAAGATAGGAGCAGACTCAAACTAAGAAGCAGAGGAAAACAATCATAAAAAAGAAGATTGTCTGCTAACTAGGGGAAATATAACAACTAGTATGAAAGGGAAGCATTCTTTCTAAACTTCTTACAGGAAGTAGTAACTCTACCATAATGAGGATAGCTAAACTCGAGTTGAAATAAGAAAAAAAAACCTGGAGGGAACTAGCAAAGAGAAAGATAAGGTTGATGAGGAACCTTCACCTTCACCTTTCCAGGTTTCTACCCTTTCCTCATAAGGCGTGGTTCTGTCATTCCCGCTCATGCTTGCTAGCCCATGCTTGCTATAACAATTCCCTTGCCTACTAGACTTGTCTAAAAGAAGAAAAGATGCACTTCTTGATAGATTGGATTGCCTGAAAGAAGGTAGAGGATAAGACTTCTAACTCTTTAGCCTCATTGGCCCCAAGGACAGATCAAAGATGAGATAACCCTATCTAAGTAAGAAAAACCCGACCTTAGGAGAGTAAGGCCTTTACCTATCTATCTATCTAGAGGGAAGGAAGTTCATAGCGAGTCCTAAACCTCAAGGTTTAACTATCTATCCTTACTTGGGGGAAGCCCACAAAGCCACATTCGCTTAGCTAGAGGAAGACTACGGATAGCTCTCCTCGTTGAAATAGATAGGTTCGAGCTCCCCCCTCCCGGGGATCCCTCACTATGGTACGTATCTTTATTTATTAAGGAGTGCCTGGCCCCTTTTCCCTGCTTATCTCTATCTCTCCTTAGCTCTTCGATAGCATCCAGACTGCCTTAGTTAGCTACAGGACTCAGGGAGTCCATTACAGAAACAAAACTAGCTACATCACAACTACAAGAAAAAAGGACAGCTACCTCAGATAGTCTTAGCTTTCCTTATCCATTCTAACCTTTAGGAAAGAGAGAATATAAGAAAGATTTGAGGACTTACGGGAATGAAGGAAGGGAAGCTACCATACTACAAGCAGGAAAGAAAGAGATAGATAGAAGGGATCATAAGGCATTATAGATTGCTCTAAACCTTAGATAAGATGCAAAGACGAAAGATGATAAGACAAAAGAATGAGCGTCTTATCTTGATATAGCAAACACAGGAGGATAGAATTATATTCACATCAATAGCAGAATCGACTTCTTAACCTCTATAAGTAAGAAAAACCTCCCTTACCTTACCTAATCCATATCGATTCTTCTCTTTCCTTCTCTTCGCTAATCATGGGAAGGCAGAAGCCGAGGAACTCTAGGAGGGATGTTGATTCAAAGCAATCCAGCATCGGTAGCTAGTGGCTAGGTTGTTAGAGAGCAGACGATAGCTTTCTCATCCTTTGTTCTTGTGGATTGTAGCTAGGGGACGAGCTTAGGAAGGATAGAAAGGAGAGTAACCTTTCGGGGAGTATAGATCGAGCGTAGCGAGTTAGTTGATCTTGTTGTTTAATATAAAGTTCTATCTCCTTAGCCACTATCTCGCTAGTTAGCATCTCTCCCTTTTCCTATTCGACGTTCCGGAGCCGGTTAGAAAGCCAGAATAAGGAGTTTGAGCAGTGAAGGCAGCAGCAGGAAAGGTAGGAACAAAGGGGAAAGTACTCCGCCTAGCATTCCTTCCATCTTGAGAATAAATAATAGCCTGTTTAAGCTCTACCCACAGTTCCAAAGTCAGGTTATGATGCCAGTAAGCTTGTTGACAGCTAAGGTAGCGGATCTCATTGCAAAGCTATCAGCATCTCTATCTCTATATAAAGCATGAGCAGCTCCAGGACGAGATCGATATTCTTACTTTCCAGATTGAAAGCCAGCCTTGAGGGAACAACAAATTCCTCAACCCATCACGTTCTCTGAGTATCTCCCGAAGGAGTGGTTCAAGCAGGCTGACTCCGAGGAAGAGCCTGAAATACTGTCATGCAATACCATCACAGTAAATATCGACTCCGAGTCAGCTCGGGCGAATGTGACGCAAAGCCCCCTAGACAGCGAAAAGGCCATGATTCAGGCGGCCAGAATCGATAACCAGCATGCCCAGGTCACCATCGCACTAAGAGGAATAAATGTGCCAGCAGATCTTTTTGTCCCGGAAAAGAATCTGCTGAGACACCCGTATCCGGCTTGGGTCGACAGAGTTCCATTCCCCCAGGGATATTAAATTCCGCACTTTGATAGATACCCAGGCGTGGTGGGATGTCCAAGAAGACATCTGGTACTCTTCCTGGCCCGATGCGGCACCACCATCCGAAGCCAATCCTTGTTGTTGAGGCAGTTCCCATTATCCCTCAGGGAAGATGCATTGGATTGGTATTTCAATCTCCCTTCCCGATCCATATCAAGCTGGGACGTGCTCGCTAACAAGTTTTATCGAGCCTTCTACGCATCCGGGGCAATACATATTGACATGCGAGAGTGGGAGGAATACGAAAATGAAACTGTCGAAGACTATGACCTTTTCGAAGGGGAGTCCGATCAGATATTGGAATTGGCCCTTGACCAAAGAGAAATGGGCGGTTTCAGACCGGTGCACATACACCCTCCAGAGGTATACGACAGTCCGTTCCCTGAGGGGTATCAACTACCAAGGTTCGTCCAATACAGAGGCTTTGGTGATCCGCGGGAACACATAAGAAGGTTCCTCCGACAATGGTGGACCTACAGCAGGCAATTCTGCATTATGCCTTAGGCAATTTCCACTCTCCCTCGAAGGGGATCGCCTTTGATTGGTACTGTTCATTAGGCGACCATTTCATAGAAGATTGGGAAGTGATGAGGGTTCTATTCCTTGAGGAGCAAGAATCTCCCATCTTTCTGGGAAAGAATGCACCCCCCGGTTTTCCTGCCTCTTCTTCGTCAGATTCTTACTTCGAACCCTCGCCATCTGGTAACTGCCTTCTTAACAGTTTACATATTAGGTTTTATCGTAGCATATACTTATATTTTGCTGACTCCTGTTAATTTTGTAGGAGATTTGCCGGGCTCTGGGGAGGCTTCGCTTTCCTATCCGGGGCTTTGGAGACTGAAGTTGCTGTAACAGAGGCTTTAGTCCCGGCTCTGGTAGAAGCAGCAATCAAAGTAGCACCAAACCTCTTCCCATCCTTTTCGGAAGGTGAATATATAATCACGTCTTTGCTGGTATTTCGTGATTTAGGATTCACACTTGTCTCTTTGTTTCGACAGAAATGTAAACCCTTGTGTCGGAACCCGATACAAGTGGTACTGCGGACGAGGCTCCGGCTAGCCCAGGGTCTTCTGAACCCTTAAGTCCTTTAAGCATTGCTCCTCTGAGCATGATTCTGCCTATAGCCGGTTCTTCTGTTTCGGTATCCAGCCCTGCTCCGGTGGAGGACTTTTCCCTTCCTGTTTCAGGATTGCCCGAGGCTTCGGCAACTCCATTATCCTCGGAGTTGTTTTTACCAATGCCGTTACCCGACTTTTGTAAGTGTATTAGTTGGCCATCTTACTTTATTTCATTTGTCGGAATAGTTAACTGATTGTTTCATGTCTTTTGCAGTTAACGTGTCTATCCCAGCAACCGTAATAAGCGAAGCCACAATGGTTTCTGCGATGGCCGAGAATCAGGCTGTCATTTCTTCTGTTCCTGCTCTTCCAACCCGTATTCAATTGGAGCCAGATAAAGTAGACGATTTTCCATCTAGAATGAATGAAATAGAATCGTATTAATAATCGATTCGAGGTCCTATAGCGTCACGGTTTTGCACCGAGAATGAATGTGAAAAGAAGATGAAAGAATCGTGTGATACTATAGCTAGCTACGATCCCCTACAAGAGGAATCACTCTAGTTAGGCCTGGTCGAGGAGGCTTGAATCCTAGGGTCGTTCAGATAGTGTTGTCTGTGTGTACACTATCTCGGATGATTATGGTTCCCCCTAAAGGAGTGTTGAGAATAAATCCCTCAACTATCCATATACCGGGATTCCAACTGGGACAATCTGCGAAGGACTTGTGTGTCCGATTAGTGACATCAAGTTTTTCCATTTTGGCAGCGTATGCACCTGCTTATAAATCAATCCCTTTGAGAATGGGTTTTTATTTTAAGCCTATGTTCACTTCTGGTCCTAACACCTACAAGAATCCGGAATCTCTTTGTGAGGGTTTAGGAGATAGCAAGAGTTGTGATAAACTGACAATCTATCACACTCTTCCAATAGATGCGACGGCGTTATTAACTTTATTTAAGCCTGAAGATCTAGCTGTCATTGGTTCTCTTTGGTTTCATGAACGAGAGTTCTTAGTGGACTCCGGTTATGATTCTCCGATTGAGCCAACACAGGAGGGGACAGACGGTTTCGGTTTTCTTCTAAATAGTTTAACACTACCAGCCCAAAAGCTGTGGTGGGATTCTATGGTGACGAGACCGGAAGCAGGTCGCTTTGGTCGAAAACTTGAAGGTAGTGGAAAAGTGCGATTATTCGCTATTGCGAACCCAATATTTCAGACCTTATTAAGGCCTTTACATAATTGGGTTATGGAAGTCCTATCTACTATAGATATGGATGGTACATATGATCAACCTGCTCCTCTTTTGCGTCTGATAGGGAAAAGAGACTTATTCTCTTTCGACTTGAAGTCCGCAACTGATCTTCTTCCTATTGATTTATCTGGTTCGATTTTAGCCAGTATTTTTGGTGATGATCTAGCTAGATCATGGTCCTATATGATGGCCATGGTCGGGTTTAGGTCACCCGATAAGTCTTCATCAAAATATCGAGCTCGAGTCTATAGGTTTACACGAGGTCAACCTTTAGGTTACTACTCTTCGTGGCCAGTCTTTACTTTAACACATCATATGTTAGTATGGCTTGCTGCGTGGGAGTGTTATCCCGGCAAACGTTTCAAAGATTATGCAATCCTTGGTGACGATATAGTTATCGCTGACCAAAAGGTTGCGGAGTCTTATTCCAAACTCATGAATGATGCTATGGCTGTAATCTCTACTGAGAAGAGCCTTGTGTCATTTAAGGGTGCTTGTGAATTCGCAAAGCGCTTTATTATTAATAATCATAGGAACGATAGGATGGATTTGAGTCCACTTTCAATTCCTCTTATTAAAATATGCTCCGGATTTGCGAGTGCCTTCTTAAGAAGTTAGGATGTTCAAAACTGAATTCCTTTCGTACCTACCTACTTACGAGAAGGAGGGAACGAAATAGGACTGAGGAGTGGAGCTAGCGGATCTGCCGTAGGGTAGGGGCTATCCGGAACTCCTGATCCGGTGTTGGAGACGAGTGGCTTGCTTTCATTCTTTCTTTCCTCATTTTTAATGCTTGGGCGGGCAAGCAGAAATAGGCTTTTTTGGCTGGGGCAGAGCAATGAGCGTTCTGCAACATACATGACCTGGGCGATATGCTTTACTAATAGGGGCATAGTCCTAGAATAGTCTGGCAGAATCGACACGGAAAAAGCCTTTAGTCAATCATTAATTAGTAGGCTGACTTTCCGGATGGCCTTATGTCTAGAGGGATCCGATCGAAGTCCACGGACAATGACAAGAACGAAAAGAAAAAAGTCGACGTCAAGCCCTATCTAAGTAAAGCTACGGCAGTCCCGTGGGAACCAGATACCACCATTCATTCTGATCTAGTTGTTCGAGTATTTCTGCTAATGGGCTGAAGGTTTGGAACCCTACCTTTCACTAAAAAGTACCACCACTTATGATCACTATTGGATAATGTGAAAGCCATGAAAGAGGAAGTGGAATTTCAAAGGGGGAGCAAGAAAACGGATGCGCGTTAGCGCAACGGCTTTCGCGCTGCAGTAGTTTGATTGCTGCTCGGCCCTTGCTTGTTGGCAAGGATCTTTCTATAGGAGTATGTGGGTGCAGTTGCTGAGGATTTCTCGATCGTAGTAGATCTGTATGTGCAGAGAGAATAGTGAGTGCAATGAATCTTGCTCCCACTTTTGACGATAGAAAGGCGTAATGATTAGAGAGGGATTGGTGTTATTGGAACCCTGCAATACTCCCCCTATGGGATGAATGGGGGTGTCGCAGAGAAGGAGGTGGATATTCCCCCTGGAACTGAGGGAGCAAGGCCCAGGACTGTCTGAGAAACCTAGTACTTCACCCTACAAGTCCGGTAATAGATAGTTCCGATAGCGCTAGGGCTTAAAAGCGCCTCCAATTCGTTACTAATCTAATGCGGAAACTCAGGAAGAACCCGATCTAACTAAGACAATATTCATTACCTTCTGTTCCGATTGGTCTTCCGTACGCAATAGACAGATTTGCCTCCGCTCCGCTACGGTAGTTTCAACGGGTGGCGTTGAAGCGCCCAGAACGAGGAATGCCGCCTGTTCTTTAAAAGAGTATTTATTACATCGGTTCATAATTGATTACCCGACGGAGCTTCTATTCTGTTGGAGCACAAACTGACACCCGGGCACGGGTCGGGGGACAGATCGAAACAAGTACATGCTCCGAGACACAGGTCCAGGCTAGACCCGGTCTGAGGCTGAGGTGGGAATCCATCGGTGTAGGGTGGAATATCTCGAGGTGATATCAAGTACAAACTGACTGGCCCTACAAGTACTTATGAAACCTTCTCAATCCTAAGTCTCACTCAGATCCCTACTCCGGCCTGGTATGGGAGAATAGGACAAGAGAAGAACACTGAACCAACGTCAACGGGTATGCACGCATATCAGATCCGATGAAAATGAATGCAGTAGAGCAAGGTTGGCCAGGAGGGAGAGGAGGCCCTACAGACAACAGGCCGCGCTGAATGCAATGAGGAATAGAGATCACTTTCGCACCTACTTAGGTTGAATTCCGTACCGTCAGGGGTTGGAAACTATCTCAAATTGACTGAGCGTCGGACGGACGGGGCCGAGCCAGGAATGCGTAGTGCCTGCAGGTCGGGAGCCGTGACAAGGCGAGTTTTAGATGCTTGGACTTTACCTATTGATCCCCATAAAGCATCTTCGGCCGGTAAGTGCTCATTCCTTCTCAATCGCGGGAAGAATAAATTGCATGCATAGGTGGGATCGAATCTGTATCCAACCAAGAAAAAGATTTTTCTTTCTTATTTCCAACCGAACCCTTGACCTAACCCTCGGGGGATCGAGAGAGTTCTTTCTATGTCGTCAAGCACCTCGACCGGAACCCTACCAAGTCCAATCTTGGACGGCGCCCTTTCGCTCCCTCCCCCTGAGGATAAAATCCAGGTGGCAAGTGCATGTAGACCTCTTCATGTAAGTCCCCATGAATAAAAGCGTTCTTAACATCTAACTGATGGAGAGGCCAATGTCGAATAGCAGCAATCGAGAGGAGGACTCGTAAGGAGTTGGTCTTGGCAACTGGGGCAAATGTCTCAGAATAATCAACACCTGCAACTTGAGTAAAGCCTTTGGCAACAAGACGGGCTTTATGTCTCACCATACGTATCTCTCAATTCTTCGATTGAGAGGGGAGGGAGGCCGGCTGACAAGCAATCATCCCCGCACCCATCCCAAAACGGCCGGGTAATCGCAGCTACTCTTGGGTGAGGCGAGGAAGAGGAAGCGATAGCTAGCTCGACCGGCAGGGAGAGGAAGAGATGGCTACAGCCTACAGGACAAGAGATTAGACATAGACAAGAAAGGAAAGCCCAAACCACCATGCCACTAACAGCCAGATATAATACATTCTAATCTAGCCTTATCTCTTCTAACCTGTAGGAAGCCATGGAAGCCGTTACGCTCCTCCCTATAGCAAGGAGGGACATCGCTGCACTCCACTTTAGGAACTGAAAGTGAGTTAAAGAAGGTCAAGGGGAGTCAACGAGATGGCATTCCGTTGTGGCCCTACTGGTGAGACAAACCTTGCTTGCCTTAACTGATTGGGCAGGGCAGGGAACCACCCAATTGAGACTATTTTGTTTGGCAAAGCAATCGTCGATAGCACTAGTCAAAGAGGGAGCCAGTACTCTCTGGAGAAAGCTTGACTCGAATAAGAGGTCTGAGTAAGGGTGATAGACCAATCCTATCATCACCACGAGGTGAGGAAGACAAAAACGCGAAGCCAGGCCTATTGAGTAAAGGCAAGTTACGCCTTCGGAACTTGACGTAACTGGAAGGAAAGGATATTTGTTGAATGCCTCCTCTCCTGCACCGGACGGATGGGCTATCTCTCTTTCTTAGCCCAGCTATGAACTATGAAGGGAAAGCGCATCCCGAGTCCGCATCGAACGGATATTCATTGAATACCTAAGCCAGGAAAGATCGGATATTGGAAGACCTCTGCAGAACTACCCGCTTTTGGAAGGGCAAGTCCTCGCTCGGGACTAGAAGGAGGGATGTCCCTCGCTTGCGCCCTATTTGAGACTAAGGCAGGCTCCTTTTTACCCCTGTCCTACCACCTTTATCAAATCCCTAGCTCTCTTCCTTAGTGCAACTGTCCTATTCCTACCATGGGAATATCTATCTTTATCTCTTGTGTCATATCTAATTTTCGGATATCAAACCGGACGGTATCGTATATGAAGAAAGAGATTGTTGACGTGCTGTTAGTAGACTCAACACTCATTTCTTCCTGTGACCGACCGCTCATCCGGGAAAAGCGGGCCTAACCTAACCAAATCAGATAAGAAAGTTGAAGAACTCGACTAGACCTTCGGGTCCTGCTTCTTCGGCTCTTATCCCTGGAAGAAAGGTTTCTTAATAGGATTGGATTCGACCTTAGGGTTCGACTCCCTTCCCTTAAGAAAGCCTTCCCTAGGCGGATTCAAGACCCCTCCAGGCTATCTGAGTACGGAATTGACTCCTTTATAGTACAAAGAGCCGACCTAGCTCGCAGGCAAAGGAGAGAAATGCGACTTGACCGCCGCTTTTGAATCCGTGAAATCGGAAAGCCTAACCGGTCACGACATGTTCTTTGTTGATATTGATTGAGGAGTTTTATGGAGTTTAGCTTACTGAATCCATAAACGGTCACTTTGACTACTCTACTATATATAAGAGTAGTATCCGTGGTCTTAAGTAGTAGTACTGTGGTAGAGAGAGCTTTTGCAGAAATGACAAAGCAATTCGCTGCCCTCTCCCGCCGAGACGCAAGCGGCCCTCTGCTATTTCCCATAGTGGATTGAAAGAAAAGACCACCGGGAATCAAAAGTAAATAAATGAATTGAGCTTCTTTGTCCCCATCGCCTTAGTTTATTGAAAGAAAAGACCCCGGGATAAGGAAAGTCTACTGGAGTTAAGGCTTCGCCGTCTGAGAACACCCATAAAGTATAAATTGTTGGAGTAACCGCTCTATCTCCCCTTGTTGATTGAACGAATGAGTTCCCGGCCCGGGAATCAAGCTTACAATTTCGCTTCTGGGTCGCTATAGCTGATTAAGAGGTTTAAAGGAGTCCCGTAGCGGTAACTTAGGCGATACGAAAAGAAAGGAAAGTATAGAGTTGAGGCTTCGCCGATTGAGAACACCCCGGGAATAATCAATATAAGGCTTCGCCGTTTGAGAACACCCATTGCCTTAAAGCTTCCTTCCTTACTTTCGCTTCCCCGCCCTTAAAGCTTAAATCCTTACTTTCTTCTTCACACCCCTGCGCCTTAATTGAACTCTTTCTTTCGCAACACCCCGATCAGGAACAACCCGCCTCATTGAACAGACAGCACCGTATCATCTAACAGCAACTCCCCGATCATGAACTCAAACTCTTTCTTTCGCTACTAGCAGCAATGGGCCCCGCTCATCTAGTGTTCAACCACTAGGCTCGCTAACCTAGCAATGAACTCTTGATTGAGCTACACCGAAGCGTCATGAACTCCCGCCTCATTGAACAGCAAACACCTGCTTCCCCGCTTATGACAGGAAAGACCCCGCGCCCTTAACAGCTTCAATGCTTACTTGCGCTCTCCTTTCCTTAACAGTCAAGCGTCTTCGCTTCGCAATCCCCTTAGTTTAGGTCCCCATCTCCTTCCTTTGTTTCTTTCAAAACACCCCTGGGAATCAAGGAATCAATCTCGCTTCTGGGTCGCCCCTATGTTTATTGAACGAAAACCACCGGATAGAGTAAAACACCGGGAATAACGCTATCATCAATTGGTGTCGCCCCCGGTACTACATGAAATCAAGCCCTAGCGGGAATAAAGTAAAGAAAGCTATTTCTTTCGATCCCCATAGCCGTAGTAGCGAGAATAAAGAAAGGAAGACCTTGGTAGCCGCGTAGTTTATGTTTAAATGAGTCCCGGGGAATACCATACAACAATCAATGGAGCTGCTAAAGCGGTTATAAATCCATCAATGTCCGACCTCGCCCCCCGGAAAGGGAATTAAGCTATCAATTGAGCTTACGGGAATGAATCTTTCTGTCGCCCCTGGGAAGAATTAATAAATCTCTTTCTGTCGCTTCTTGGTCGCCCCTGCCTCTGCTTCTCCCGCTCATGGCCATAGGTATGTACCCGGACGGGATACTAGTCTTGCTACTCCTGCTTATGCTTATGGGTAAGAAAGTGGTGCTAGTGAGATGTATCTATCTGTACGAGATGCTACCCATGCTCCTATCTCCGCCCATGCCTTTGCCTTTACCATCGATGAGTATCACATATAGTAGTTTCTCTAGTAGCATGAGTAGTTATACTACCCATACCCAGTTTACGCTGTTCGTGATTGAAATAGGGGTGATCGAGACCCGGACTCACAGAGTTTAGTAGTTAGCGTAACGAGAGGTCTCTTAGTAGTCTACGAGTAGGCGGATCAATATCGGAACCTATGAATCTGGACCCATAGCCTACAGCAGCATAGGTAGCGGCACCAGTACCAGCAGCATCATAGGCATCATCTTAGCCGGATCGATAGGCAGATTCCTTCGTGATCTAGAGCCATACCAGCATCCCTTCGCCCAGCTCCATACGTAGATTCACTAGTGACCTTAGCTTGGTTCCACAGGTCCTGGTGTAGATTTTCTAGTGACAGAAGCAAGGGCAGCATCTTAACCAGGTCGAGAGCTTGAAGCAGCTCCATAAGCATACCTAGGACCAGTAGATATAGTAGCATATCCGGTTCCATTATCCATTAGACCCGGCTTCTTTTCGTTCGGTTCCATACCTTTTCAAGAACTAAGAGGTAAGGTCCGAGAGGGTCCCTTTGCCTTAATCCCCTTCCTCCAGCAAAGTAGCCATTGAGTTCCCATTCAAAGAGATGGAGAACTTAGGAGTTGTAATACATTCCTCAATCCAACGAACGATAGTTTCTGGGAAGCCTACAATCCGTAGAACAGTCAAGAGAAAGTCCCATCGCACTGTGTCAAAAGCTTTCATCAGGTCTACTTTTAGTGCACAACGAGGCATACCTTTAGGTTTGTGATAATTTCTCATCAGCTACTAAGCAAGTCAAATATTATCCCCAATTCTACGCCCCTGCACAAAGGCGGTTTGCTGTCTTCCGGGTAGAGAGGCTTTAAAACGATTGGCAATAATTTGAGCAATGCCCTTTACGATAGTGTTACAACAAGAGATAGGTCTATAGTCCCTTAACGAGGTAGGATTGGGAACCTTAGGAATAAGAGCAATGGCAGTAGTTACCACTACCTAAGCAATTTCCCAGAACTGAAGAAAGATTTGACAGCCGAAACCACAAGATTAAAGAAGTTTAAACAAAGAGAATAATTGAAAGACTTTGTTTCTCATTGATGCTCTGTTTTTTACAAATATTTAGAATGCAGTAGATGTTTGATACAAGGCAAGATTACACATAACGGTCAAAAGAGGATTTGGTTGATGCTGTCATGATTCCATATTTGGTTGTGATTGATTCTCCTTGACTTGTGCTGATCTGATTTCCATATCTGATTTGCATGAGCTGTATTGCAGTAATGTTTAGGATTCTTCTCTGATACGCCCCCGCAAGATGGAGGCTCCATCGGAGACACCAATCTTGGATCGAAGAAGCTGAAATCGTTGTCGAGAGAGTGGTTTGGTTAAGATGTCAGCCAACTGATCATGAGTGCTCACATGGGATACTTTTTGAAGACCTTTGTTGACATGATCCCGAACAAAGTTAAGATCAATGGCAATGTGTTTCATGCGGGAGTGGAAAACAGGATTTACACTGAGATGAGTAGCACCAATATTGTCACACATAACGACAGGCGTTTGCTGCAAAGGGACACCAAGTTCAGTGAGAAGTGATTTAATCCAAGCGAGCTCGGAGGTGGCAGTGGCAAGAGCACGATACTCAGCTTCAGTAGAAGAGCGGGCAACAGACCGTTGTTTTCGGGTACTCCAGGAGATAAGATTGTCACCGAGGAAAAGAATTCAAGCAGAGGTTGAGGTTCGGTCATCAGGATTGCCGGCCCAATCAGCATCGGAGTAGGCATGAAAAAGAGGTTTGGAACCCTCAAGAAGTCAAGACCTTTCTCCTTCTCCCTTCTCTCTAATCCTTACCTTATCTTTTCACCTCTCCTAAATGCCGTGCATTCTCGTTTTCGTGCTTCACTGGATCTTGATCTTTAATATAGTTATGTATTTATGCAAATGGGTCCTCCACTTCAAATAATAAATGACTTTATTAAAGATAATCTGATGAACAAAAATAAAATAGGAGATTTGTCGAAGGATCTCTACCCTTGGTACTCTGACAAAGCTCCGGATCCTATTCCTATTCCAGGTGAGTCTTTTAGAACTCTTTTGAAAATTCTGGCTAAGGAATTGAGTTCTAAAGATAAGTTAAGATGGAATAAAAAGATAGATGAAACAGTGAGTTGTTATGAGGAATATGTAAATCTAGTGTGCGGTGATGCTCATTCTCCGGATGGTGGGAAGCGTCATCTTGAGAAGTGGGATGAATATAAATCACTTCTCGCTAGCTGGAAAAATCTCGGGTATAATTACAGCTTGCACTATTAAAATGAAAAACAAAAACATGATAAAAAAATCGTGGATGGATAAAAAGAAATCCACGATAGTAAATAATAATTTTAATAATTTAACAGTTTCTTATAGTTCAGTTGGTTATAAACATTCTATTAAATATAAGAAATCAGTGTTCACTGGTTATTTGAACCGTTTAAACCGGGTAATCGATTGGGATAAATGCAAGGAACCATATTCGGGATTGATCTTAGCTGAAGTAAGATTTCAACATCCTTACCTGCTATGTGCAGACTATGAAGTTATAGCTGTGGCTGTACTGCAATTGTTAATGAAGTACGCTTACCGTACAAAGTATGAGAATGGTAAGTTTACTATTGGTTATACTATGATCATACCAAAAGGTGAAGGAAAAGATGTAAAAGGTGAAGGAAAAGATGTAAAAGGTGAAGGAAAAGATGTAAAAGGTGAAGGAGAAATTAGCTATATATTAGGAAATGCTATTAATATATATGATTCTCGCGGTAATGCTGTTCCTGACTATAATACGATACTCCAATTTATAAAAGAAAAAGCGGAAATATACGATAATGCTTTGCTAAAAGGTATATACCTTCGAGTGTATCTGGGAGGTAGTAAGCTGGAAACAAGGTTACCTCCTAGCTCCGATGAAATTCATTCCAAAATTTGGGATATAATAAAAGACATCATAGGTAATCCTATAAAGAAAGACACCATAGGTGAACCACAAGAAGTGAAAGCTATAGGAAAGAGTCGTTATCCCAATCATATACCTGTACTCAAACCAAGGAGTGAGAGTAAGGGAAGGCGTAGTTTCATTGTAGCCGATATGGAGACTGTTCTAGTAAATGATGTTCATGTGCCTTACGCAGCGGGTTTCTTAGTGGTTAAGCCGGGTGATGATGTTGGCGCCAAGCCGGATCATTCAATTGAAACATATTTCAGTGAAGATTACAGTTATGTAATACATTCTTTTGAAGAAAGAAGTAATCGAATGTTGTTCGACTTTTTAGATCGTTTAGCAGTGATTGCAGCTGAAACTAAGATTCGAACGATTTACTTCCATAACTTCTCACGATTCGATGGTCTTATTATAATGAAATATTATGCTTGTCATGGGGATAAGTACACCTTCAAACCTCTGGTGAGGAACCTTAGGATTTACGAGTTATCAGTGTATCGGAATAAGAAACGGGTGTTCCGTTTTAGAGATTCACTCACTCTGCTCCCCAGCAGTCTAAAAAAATTAGCTAAGGCTTTATGTCCGCAATTAGGTCCTAAAGGGGACATCCCACATGACGATGTGCAAGTGTCGAATCTTCAGATTCTTAGTAAACAATTGGTGGAATATATGAAACAGGATATTCGTCTGTTAGGCGGTATTATGCTGAAGGCTCAAGATATTTATTGGACTCAGTACAAAGTTGATATAGAGAGTATAATGACATTGTCATCGCTAGCTCTGACAATTTTTCGTATGAACTATTACGATCCAAATAGTTGGCCTATTCATATACCAAGTAATAATGAAGATACATTCATTCGGCGTGGGTTCTATGGAGGCCATGCTGATGCATATAAACCATATGGTGAAAATTTATACTACTACGACGTTAACTCTTTATATCCCTATATAATGAAAACTTTTCATATGCCGGGTGGTGTACCTGTCTGGCATGGTAATTTAGAAAACCAGGATTTGTCCAACATGTATGGATTTATTGAGGCATATGTAGTGTGTCCTCGGACTATTACTAGACCTTTCTTACCCTATAAGGATAAAAATAATACTTTACTTTTCCCAACAGGTAAATTCGTAGGTGTGTATTATAGCGAAGAATTGATTTATGCGCGCGACTTGGGTTACAAGATTCTACCGCTAAGGGGCTACTTGTTTGAGAAGAAGACTAGTCCTTTCGAGGGCTTTGTGTCATCCCTCTTCGAGAAAAGACAAGAAGCTAAGAAAACTGGTAATGAAGCAATGTCATATGTGTACAAGACACTAATGAACTCGCTGTACGGTAGATTTGGTATCAATCCGGAAAGTACAATAACGGAGATATGCAAGAGAGAAAGATATGAATATTTAACACAGAGGGAAAATTTGATCATGGGGGACCAGCTGAGCGAGCTTTACTATATCGTAAATTACCGTGGCCATATAGGAAATGCTGCCGACTCAAGCTGGAGGCCTACTCAGTTATCGGCTGTTCAATTGTCCGCAGCTATTACAGCTTGTGCTCGCATTCACATGTACAAATACATTTCGAGACCTGACTGTTACTACACTGATACTGACTCAGCAATTCTAGGAAGTCCTCTTCCAGAAGATGAAATCTCTTCCATTGAATTGGGTAAGTTAAAGCTAGAGTACCATGTGGAGAAAGCTACCTTCTTAGCTCCTAAGAGTTATACTTTAAAAACTAAAGATACTACTAGTGAGAATCAAAATATAGATATAGTTAAGCACAAGGGTATAGCTAAAAGCTTGGTTGATGCTAAATGGTTTGAGTCACAATACTTTAATCCGTCTCAAACTAAGCTCGTCACCGCGGAATCTAACTTCAGAATTAATTGGCCTACACTAAACATAACGAAGAAAAATGTAAATGTAACCCTTGGAATCAAAATAGATACCAAAAGGGATCCAGTCTATAATAAGAAAGATGTTTGGGTAGACACAAAACCTAAGGATGTAATAGACTTCGGTGGTCAAGAAAGCTCTATTATAAGATTTGAATTGAAGATGATTCAGAAGCTGTTGGACATGAAAGATAAAGAACATTGTCAGACTATTGAAGAACATTATCAGACTATTGCTAGTCTGAAGTCAGAAATTGCTAAACTGCGTGAAGAGAAAGAATCGCTGTCTGAGTCTGCTGCTAAGCTTCCTGAGGAACCTGTTGCTAAGCTTCCTGAGAAACCTGTGATGAGCCCTCTTACTGAAGAATCCCCAACGGGATTAGACCAACCTACTCTGTACAAGCACCCTACAGAGGCTAAGAAGACGAAGAAAGGGAAGAAGAAGGGTAAGAAGAAGAAGGGTAAGAAGAAGAAGGGAAATGACACTAGCTAACCAACTGAGAGAGATACCACAAAAAAGAAGACAAAGAGAGCAGTGCCCCTTACACGAATGAAAATACTTATACTACTTCGACTGCTTATGGACTGCTAGTACCTTAGGTTGGAAAGCTAGACTAAGATCCTGCAGACATACAAGAGAGAAGAGCCCCCCTTTCAGACTCCATTTCCATAAGTCCAAATCAAAATGCAAGTCTCTGGTGATTCGGGTCTATGCCCATTGGACGATCGCTTAGTAAGGTGAAATGGCTTATCGATTTGAATTCTGTTTAGCAAGGTACCTTCATAAGGACATAGCCAATAGACGGACTGAAATGATAGGCCGATTGGTTACCGAATGGAAAGAAAGCTTCGAACGATGCCCGCTAACTGCATTCTTGACGGCCTGTTGTGTACTAAGATGAACTCACACTCACAATTCAACTTAACTCCTAACTGAAGCTATAAGAGATGGTGACTAAGCCAAAGCGCGGGACTGCACTGTATTGTATGCTAATAGAAAGTCTTCGGTACAACTCTTCTTTCCTCCGTTCACCCCTCTCCTAACGAAGGCAAGGCAAGTGCCACTCCTAGCGCTAAGCATAGAAAGCTCTCACGCGCGCAATAGACTCTATCAGAGACGGAATCTGTTACCGTTCCCTAACCCAAAGAGGTTAATCGATGCAACTGCACTGTGTCTTGTGTTTCCTTGAAAGACTAGCTCTTCCTTACTCGTTGTTTAGCTGGAAGAAGCTGTCCGCTCGTGCTTCTTTCGAGTGAGATGTCCATCCCAGGCAACCATCTCTTCTTTGGCATTCCCGTATCCGTCCAACCTTGATCTGCTACCTCTCCACTTTCAATCTGATTTTTAAACTGTCCTTCGTTTGGTACATGTGGACTAGTAACTGACACAGGAGCATCTCCATCTCGATCAAAGTTTCATGTCTCGCTCGATAGCAACAGCCAAACCCTTCTCTTTGTCAGCTCGATCTGCTCTTTTTCTTGTAGAGGAATGTGGAACAAGGATTCTCACAAGTATAGAACGGAATGCCTCTTGCTTGGTCTCTTCCTTGCCACTCTCATTTCAATCCGCTACTTCCATGATCAATGTGGCAGGGTAAGTTTCCTTGCTCGGTATCAGGTATAGCTTGCTTTGCTCACTCACTAGGGCTGGAGGGCGGGATAATAATGGTATTGTCAGACCCAGTTCCATGTGGCAAGGTATGGTTTCTCACTTTAGCTAGGAACAAGTAGTTGGATGCAGTGACAGAGCAATCGGGATCCGTACTTTGTCATCGATCCAATTCCTACCTCTCTTTGTCTCTTTCAATCACATACGTAGGGAACAGAAAAAGAGGGGCCCCGTGGAAAACGGATGCCGCTCTTCTGGTAGCCGTTGTTTGCTTCATCGGAGTCTCCTTTGCTTGGTGAATTTCTTCCCGCTCTACTGACCTTGACTACTTGACTAACTAATAAGGCTAGCAATCGCTCGTTTTTCTTATTAGCATGGGATTGTGTTAATAATGAAAGACAGAACATCTATTAGGGTAATCCCTTCTGTTATGAGTAAATTGGCTTCTTTCTTTTCTTTCGTAGGCCTATTTTATGTAAGCTGAAGTCCTGTTAAAGCGCTCATCCGTAGCTTGGTTCCTGACTTGAGGAGTGAAAGGCTGGCAGTAGTATACATACATAGGGGTATGCCCTTCGGTAAGCATTCCTTTAGCAAGTAATCCGTTGCTTGTTGCTTTCTTCGCTCCTTCGATTAGCTACAAGGCAGGCAGGGATTCTTTCTCTTCCCTCTCTTTGTCCTCGCTTGCCTTTAGCTCTAGCTGCCTTGTCTTAGCTAGCCCTTTCGGACTTGCTTTCCTTGCCTTGCGCTGAGCGGACCCGAAACGCCCACCGCCCTCCTTTTCATCTCCATAACGAGCAAAAGTCTCGCAACTAATATAATATCTTTTGTTTCGCCTTTCGACTTAAAGTAAAGCAACAAGACTCTCACTCGCAACAAATCGATCTTCTTTCTTCGCTACACTCGGATCACGAGATTTAATTCTGGTTCCCGAGGCCCAGAAGCTCGAAGCATCGCAGCTATGAAGAGATGCTCCTAGTTACCGAGTGGCTAGCTCGGTTGGTGATTCGTTCACCCGCTTGCTCGCTTCCAACACAAGCACGCTATCCTTTCTTCGCCCGCTACCACACGGACCGGCTCCCCTCGAATAAGAGGCACAAAAACGCCCAAGGTGCATCATCATTTTGCAGACCTCAAAAAGTAAAGCGGCGTTACGACTTGATGTTTCAGACCATTTGGTTCCTTACCAGAATGTGTGCCCCCGGTCAAGAAGGTAGACAAAGCTAACATTAACGTCACACATCTATTCCCATTCTTGGCGTTTCGTTTCCATTAGAGTGAGGATGGAGCGACACGGAAGCTGTCCAGTCAACCAATGAAGGGAGGATGGGCCTCAGGTTGGATAGAGCCAATCTTCACTCTTTCTTTATGTTTCCACCAAAGAATGCAAAATAGAAAAAAAGGAAATGGAAATCTGCAACGATGCTAGTAGCATCGTTTTTGTTTCGCCTTTCGACTTTTTCTAGGGAGGTTCTCTCTTCCTCACTACTGCTATTGTCAAGTGTAGTTGAATTCCGTGTAGTCAGTGGCGAATCTCTAAAGGAAAAAAGAGAGTACCGTGGGGCCTTCTTAGAGGTAGCGGTAAGCGCAAGTGCCTAGAATGAGTTCAAAGCCTACTTATTGATCTCCTTCACCTTTCAAGTTGCTTCCTTCGCTTTAACCTATAAACTCGGTAAAGCTCCTTCGGACCCTGAACCTCTAAACTTGGTAAAGTGCCTCTCTTGACAGAGCCTCTTCTCTCTCTCTTCAATTCTCTTGCAGATCCTCATTCATTAGTTGATAAGAGGGCCGCCCCCCATAACAGAACAGCCTTAGCGCGTAGGCCCTTACGGAACTACACCTGACGGTACGTAACTCAACTCTCTATGAAGTGTCGGCTTTTCATCCTCTGTTTTCTCCTCTGTT
>VIBQ01000224.1:0-21370 GCA_006937295.1 Carpinus fangiana | reverse complement strand
ACTTGAAGAGATGCCATGAAGTTACTGCCAGTGCGTTCGAACACACTTGGTGCGTTCGAACACAACTGCGGTCGAACGCAGGGAGTACGTTCGAACGCAGGTCCATTTAGCCCGCGTCTCCTGCATGTTGCCCTAGCCGGCCCAATGATTCCATCGCTTCCAGTTGGCGCCGTGGCAGTTATCTGCGTTTGATCGCAGAGCGTACGATCGAACGCATGCATCAGTGCATTCGAACGCAGGGGCTGCGTTCGAACTCAGCCCTATGACCTAGCAACACACCAAAGTTCTATAAATAACTGCCTTCTTGCATTTTTTTCAAAAGTCTTTTTCTTTTGGGCGAGTTTTAAGAGCATTTTGCCATTGTAGGCCCTGCTCTGCCCTTTTTAATTGTAATCCTTTACTCTAATTTAATTTAATGCATTCTCTTACTTGTTCTTTACTTTATTGTTACATGGGTGGCTAAAATCTTCAACTAAGGTTGAAGATGAAGCCTCACCCTTAGTTTATTTCATGCTTTTACATTAAACGCATTTATTTTTCATCTTTTAATTTTCCGTACTCATTCATTAATTTCTGTGACAAAAGTTAAATGGTTGTCATTTTTGAGGCATCGATAGTCATCCTTTGTTGTGTTCCAAGCCGGGTGCACAACGAATGATTAATGATTGATTTAATATCCACTATGATCCAAGGATATAGTGGATAATTTTATCAACAATTAATATTCATTGTAGCTCCTTAACGGTAAACACACCAATTGGTTTGACTTGTGTCAATAACGGCAATAAAGTGTGTTTAAGGGCTTAACTCGATAGGCGGAAAGTGTGTGTTTTATGTTTAAGCTAAATTTTTATATTGGTTGAGGTTAGTCTTTAACCTTAATTAGCTTTATCCATTCCTTTACGCTTTTTAGAATAATTTTAATTTCTGCAAGTTACGTGTTCGATGATACGACTTTCTTTTTTGGAACTAGGTTAAAATAGATTTAATTTAAGAATAATATTACTTTTTTTTAGCAAAACTCCATTCTCTGTGGTTCGATCTCGGTACTTGTGCAACGCTATACGACCTAACGGTTCATGCTATTGCGAGTACCCAAATTTGGTACGATCACACACCAATGACATGTAATCCACAGTTATGATGTAAGTCGTGCTCAATCAACAACATACTAACAAACAAAAAGAAAAAAATTTATATATAGACAAAAAAAAATTATATACAGACAAAAACCAACAAAACAACGAATAAAATAAACAAACACACAGACAGAATGTTTGTCTACACCCCCAAACTTAAATGACACATTGTCCCTAATGTGACAAGAAATACATTACTGTGGGATGAGGAACCGAGATGTGCGAAGTCCAAAGCGTCCCCCGAACTTAAACATCAAAACACCTGTCAAAAACTAACAGCAATCTTTTTCTCAAAGATCAAACATCAAAAGGTTAATTGCTGTTAGAAACAAAATAAAATAAAATAAAATAAAAACAAAAAGAAAATGACAAAAATTAAGGGGCGGAAAATAAAAAAGAAAACATACCGCACCTTCCTCGCTCATATGGGTGTCCAACCAATCCCTTCCACCCTTTCTTCTGAAGAATTGGATATCCCTCTGGAAGGATGTTCCGCCATCTTATGTAGCCTAAAAACTTGTTTTAAAATTTTCTCTTAGGACCATGATTTCTAGATTTTTGATCTTGTTTGTGTGAATCCTCAAAGATTTCTACATAAGATGGCTCCTCGAGACATTGAAAATGTGAAACTTGTGGTGAATGTTATGTCTCGAGAGGGACTGTGACAAAGGAATGAGCTTCAGTACTCACTTCCTTGTCGTTGGACCAATTTGAAATTGGCGGGGGCTCAATCTGCTCCTCATTTTCTTCTTCTCCATTCTCAATTTACATCTTAGGAGTGAGATCCAATAAAGCCTTAGCTTGCTCATGTACCATGTCAAAGTCCAAATCAAACTCATCTTGAGCAAAGCTTTCTTCCAAAGGATCCTCAAGGCTTGGCTCATAGAAAATTTCCTCTACAACTTCCTCACTCTCAAATGTGGTGGTGGCTTGGACATGCTCATGATGAGGATCGCTGGGGCAATCCGTATCAATCATATACTGCCCTCTTGCCATCTCCGGACTTTGAAATTCTTCTTTCTCAATTCTGTTGAATTCAGGAACTAAATGACCAAACCATCCTTCCAACCTTGCAACTGCTTCAGTGTTTGCCACAGTGGCATCTATGATTTCTTGACAAGGTTGGTTGATTGTTTTCCTAAACGCCTCGAGTGTGTCTTCTAATGATTGTTCTTGCGACACAGGAATGGTGGGTTGGCCGACTAGTTCCATGAATTCCTTAAGAGTTTCTTCCAAAGAAGATTTCTCAGGAGGATAGTCAAATGATGGAGGAATGGAAAATGGATTTTCAGATTGCAGATATTCAGGATGGTGCAGTCCATAAGATTGGGGAGCAAAATTTCCCGTAGCATGAGCATGCCATGAAAAATCAAAATTGTTACTCCAGTTCGGGTTGTAAAAATTTGAATTTGATTCAAACCTAGGGCTGGAGAAACTGGTATTCAACTGCTCATGTGAAAAATTAGAAAATTGTCCCCAATGCGGACAATCACCTATACTATGGTAAGGGTTGGAGCAGTATGAACATGGTTCATGTGGGTAAAAATTGGTAGGGTTTGGCGTCTTACCGCTAGGGAAAACATTAAAATAATCGAACGGAAGACTCATGCTTCACCCAAACAGTTCAAAATATCCCACAAGAAACAATTAACAATATACAAAAATAAAATAAAATAAACAAAAACTAACAAAAATAAACTAAAGAAATAACTAACAAAAACAAAAAAAATTAATTAAACAACTAACAATAAAAATAAACCAACAAAATCTAAAAACAGCAAGTAAATAAATAAAAAGAGGCATAAAAAATAAATAAAAATAAACTAATAATTAAACAAAGCAAAAAAAATGAAAATTAAAACTGAACACATACATTGCCTCGGGTTTGTTGGTGCAGCCAGCTGAGGTGCGCTTGAATGTAGGAACATAGGATCGAACACAGACACGCAAACATGTAGCAGACTGTGCACGTGCGTTCGATCGCAACTAGGTGCGATCGTTCGCAACGGCGCGCTGCGGTTCTGTCAGAGGCGCGCGCTCGCACGCAACAGCGTACTAGGCAAGCGCAGGTATGCAACTGACCTGGAATAGACTCAAGTGCGTTCAAACGTACAAAGGTACGATCGAACGCACTATCACAGGCTGATTTTCCAGAGACTTAAACAGAAGTAAAAACAGTAAATCAAACACTAATCTAATTTTCTTTTAAGAAATTTTTTTCTATACAAAAGCATGAAATAAATAAAATAAATGCACAATTAAAATAACTAGTAAAAAAAAAAATTAATCTAAGGAAAAAAAAATCAATTTAAACAAAACAACGATTCCCCTGCAACGACGCCAAAATTTGGTCGTACCAAAAATAGTACTCGCCAATTGCACGAGTCGTTTGTAATAAAGTGGTTGTGCAAGTGCGAGTGTCGAACCCACTGAGAATCGTGTTTGTTTAAAACTAATTTTAAATCACCTAAACTAATCCTATCTTAACCTAGTCCCAAAAGCAAACAGTTGGTGTGCAGAAAATTAAAACTAATTAAAAATGCAATAAAATAAATAAATAAAAACGCTAATGTCTGGACTCCACCTAACCATATTAAATACATAATGTCATGCTCAGTCATACATCAAAAACGGTTACGCTACTTGGCGTATTCTATTTGCTATTGATTAGTTCATACATCCGTCTATCGATTAAGCACTAATGTATGTCCTATTATCATTATGAAATCTAGTCGAACTAATCGATGCAAACACTGTTTTAAGAGGTCACAACGGATATTGGTCTGAAGACGAATCATCCGATGTATCTCCGGTTGCAACGACTGTTGACGTCAAACGATTCATAAACAATAATCAACGCAATTTTGTCACGAAATTGAATTGAAACGAATAAGCAAAACAGTAAACGACGAATGGAGTATTAAACTAAGCATAAAAATATGTAGATAAAAACATGGTTAAGGGAATAAGAGACTAAATAAAAGCAACATAAAACATTAAATAAATAAATGACAATTTATGAGGGCTTTACAGTGGAAAACAGAGGGTTTGAGGCCCTAGAGGCGCCTCCCAAACATAGGGAAAAATGAATTACACAAAGTCTGATTTATAGAGAAAATTTAGTGTGCTGCCAGGTTAGGGTTGCGTTCAATCACAGGGGGTGCGTTCGATCGCAACCCTGCATGCGTTCGATCGTCTGATGTGCGTTCGACCGCAGTTGCATCGTAGTGCCACATGCGTCCGAGTGTAGGCGTTGAGTTCGACCGCAGTGCGTTCGATCGCACATAGTGCGGTCGAACGCACATAACTGCCCACGGCGCAAGGTTGAAGCAATGAACGATAGGGCTGGCTAGGGCGATGCGGGAAAAGTGGACTGACGAGGCTTGCGATCGAAAGTGGCTTCTGCGTTCGACCGTAGTGCGTTCGATCACACTTGCAGAGGCTAAAGTTCGATATTTGCTTAATTCCCCCCCTTTGAACCACAATTCGCACCAAGGACCTATGACACACTAAAACACTAAAACAATACAAAACATTAGATATTAACAACACTAAGAGCCTAACAAACATAAGTTAAGGGGGGTCCAATATACAATATTTGACACCGATCACTTTTTCACAACTACTTCCCGGGGTGGGGGTCTTAGGACATTCTTGCATAAAAATGTTGTAGCACTGTCGGGCGACTCTTTGTTCCCCCTTTACTTCCCCGACTCCATGATCTATTGGAAACTTCTTCTTGAGATGTCGAGTCGATGTTATAGCTCTAAGCTCATTAAGAGTCGTTCTTCCTATAATGGCGTTGTAGGCTGATGGTCGGTCGACCAGTAGGAAACGCACCATTACTGTTGCCTGTCTTGGATATGTTCCAATCACGACTTGCAATTCGATCGACCCGACGGATTGTACTTGTTCTCCTGTGAATCCCATTATGGGACAGCTAGTCGGAACAACCCTCTCTTGTCCCAAGTTCAACTTGTTGAATGCAGACCAGTACAAAATGTCTAATGAGCTCCCAATATTCACCAAAATGCGATGAATATTGTGATTTGCCACTGTTTATATGACTACCAAGGCATCTGTGTGTGGAAGCGATACGCCTGAATATTCATCATCCAAGAACCCAATCACCATTAAGTCCCTCCTAGACTGTTTCACCGATCTCCCTATGGTGTATACCTCATGAGAGTTTTCTATTTCGTGGGCATAAGCCTTCATTGCCCTCCATGATTCATCTCCCCCCAACAAATCAATCTATGATTGTGTGAAGGGGCATTTGCTCAGTTTTGAGGTTCTCGGCTGATCGTATCAAAAATAATACTCGCAAGTGTACGAATCGTGTGCAGTAAAGTGCGCGTGAAAATGCGAGGTCGAACCACAGAGAACGACGTTTTGTAAATAAAAACTAATACAACTCCTAAATTAAACGTATCTTAACCTAGTCCCAAAGAGGGTTGATTTTGAACAATTTAAAAATGCAGAAATTAAATTAAAATGAAAACTACAGGGATAAAAGTAACTAAGGTCAAAGATGAACCTCACCCAATAAGAATAAGCTAAATACATTAAACACTCATTCTCCGTTTTTTAAACTTTAAACCCTTCAACACACTCTATTGTGGTAATTGACACAAGTCAAACCGAATAATGTGTTTACCGTTAAGGAGCGACAATGAGTATTGATTATGGATAAAATCATCCACTGTATCCTTGGATCACAGTGGATATTGAATCACAACCAAACACTCATTGTGCACCCGGCTTGGAACACATCACCGGATGACTATCAATGCATCAACAACACACAACCATTCAATTATTTGTCACAGAAATTAAATGACGAATGCGGAATTAAATAACGGAAAATAAGCATAAAATGTAAAAGCAAGAAATTTAAACTAAGGGTGAGGCTTCATCTTCAACCTAAGTTGAAGATTCTAGCCACCCATTGAACAACAAAACAAAATTGAATTAAAATAATGCATTAAAAATAACTGTAAAATAAAAGCTTACAACTGAAAAGGGGCGGAGCAATGCAAACAGTAGCAAAATGCTCTCTAAAAACGCCCCAAGAGAATGTGTTTTCGACCAAAAGCCTTGGGTCCTATTTAGAGGCAAAATTTCCTACGAGTGCGTTCGAACGCAGGAGGTGCGTTCGAACGTACTACTGAGTTGTGCGTTCGATCGCACAAAGTGCGTTCGACCGCAGAGAACCATAACGGCGCATGCTGAAGCGATGGACTCCTAGGGCACCCGCGCGATACGCGGGCTGACGGGGACTGCGATTGATCGTGTCCCTGCGTTCGACTGTAAGTGCGTTCGAACGCACCAAGTGCGGTCGAACGCACTTGGCAGGGGTCCAAATCTTCACTTAGTGTCTTTTTGCTCTCTTGTGGCCAACTTTTGTTGTAAAAACCTGCACAACTCAAAACACTAAAAACACCAAAAATAATTAGAAATTAACAAAGCTAAAGGCCTAACAAATATAAGTTAAAGGGGTCAAATATACACAATTTGACACTGATCATCGGCCAGGGCGTGCATATTCCCTCCTAGGTTCCTCTCGCCTTCCTTTATTCTCCCAAGGATATCTGCTTTGACCCCTACGATCTGGACTTCTACTTCTGTAATGCTCCTACTGTCGGTGATCCCGTGGATCTCGGTAATTCACCTCTTGGACGTAATTCTCTCTAAGATTGGCTACTCCTCTCTAAGCCCCCAGAAATTGAACTAGCTTGCCATTCTTGATGAATTTCTCGATAAGGAGCATCAATGCTATGCAGCTTTCTGTATAGTGACCACTAGCCTTGTGGAACTCGCAGTATCGATCGTAGTTTTGACTTGGCACAGTGCTCCCTATTCTGGGGGGTTTTCGATATTTTGGGTCCTCTTTGACTTCCATCAAGACCATGAAAATGTTGGCGTTGAGCAGAGTGAAGTCGTAATCACTGAACCTTTTCTTGAAAGGCTTTGGCTCGTCCGTCCTCCGGTGGTCCTTCTTCTCCTTATCTTCGAACTTCTTAGGCAATTTCTGAGCTAACTTCATTGCCTTCAAAGTTTCTTCTTCATTGATGAATTCCTCCACCTTATCTAACAGTTTGATTGTCAGGCTATCTCCGTGCGAGTTTTCTCATCACCGGTTCCTCGAGAGAGGTACTTTGGTAGATGGCAGAAAATATCACACCTTTAGTTTTTCGAAATTGAATCAAACCATAAACTCTGTCAGGCTTTCTCCTTCTCGCTGCTGGAGTGTTAAGAGATACCCGTAAGGCTTCTTTCTTTCATGGGACCCCAAGAATTGGGTTAGGAAGATCCGTGTGAGATCTTCGAAGGTACTTATGGAGTTGGGCATCAAGCCCCGGAACCATTCTCTGGCATTTCCCGAGAGAGTTGTAGGAAAGGCTCTGCATGCTATTTCATCAGGCATGGCGTGGAGTACCAAGTGCATCCGATAATTTTTGTAATGCTCGATTGGATCCCTAACTCCACTGTAGCTCGGAATCTAAGGTACTTTAAATTTATTGGGGAGTGGATGGTCAGTCACCTATTTGGTGAACGACATTTTCGTCCCTACAAAAAGTTTACTGACCATGGCTGCTTTATGATCTCATATTTGCCTACTATACTATTGTTTTGATCTTGTGCACTTGCGAGTTAAAATGTATCAATTATTATTTATCAATTTAGGTAGTATTCAACACAACAGTAACCGTCGGAAGCATTAATGTGATCTCGAGTGTGAGTTGTAACCGTTCTGATAATCAAGGAGTATCCGACCACCCATGTAACTGGTAGCGTAATTGGTGCGCGTCTTGTTTGTAATTGTCGTATCCCAGCGATAGGTAAAGCTGATCTTAATATTGTCAATTCAATAAATGCTGTAGGCTTGGCGTTCATAGTATTCCTAGGAGTGTGTTGATCCAAACTTCGGTGAGCGACGTTGTATCCACACTTCTTGTATTGAGCTCCGTCTTAGTACCCATATGAACATATTGGGCTTCCCCCTAAATTATTGGGTCTCGGGCCCGTGGGCTTAAGATGTCGGATTTATATGTAATAGTACGTAACATTCTTTCAATCATATTTTATCTGCAGTAGCTTTCTCTCTTCTCTTTGGTCTTCACTATCAGATTTCTATCCTAACGAGATAAAATCTTTCTACGTAAAGATCCCTGTAACAATTTTCCTACATATTCTGGGTTTGGTTGCCTCACAGTCGTTCACTTTTGAAGTGTTTTTTTTTTAAGAAAAAAAANTAATTGCATCGTTATGAAATTTTTTTAATTCGGTAATATATTGGCATACACCTATTAACCCTCCTTTTCCGGTGTTGTTTGGAGGCTTGGATCATATTTTCAAAGAAAAACCTTGCTTGCCTTGTGGGCCAATATATTGTCGGTTTTACTAGCCGGAGTTGTCCTCGTGACTCTAAGAGTAAGAGCCAAATGATCAAATTATTTGATACGGACGTTTGGCCGCCCACTTGCCATCGTCATCCGTGATCTTACACTGAACATCCGTGATCTTCTATGGCATTGGATATTTGTTAATAATTAAAAAAAAAAAAAAAAACAAAAGAAAGAGATTTATTGTTGCTGGCCCGTATATAGGCACAAACGTACATAATATAATGATAACAATATAACACTAGTTAACTTGGGAAAATTTCACAAAGCCGTTCGGAACATTCATGGGTTTTGATATGATCAGTTAAAGTTTAAAAACAATCAATTTCACTCATCGAATTTCTAATTTGATGCAATCTTCCCTCAGATGTCTTTTGATATGACTCATCTAAAGTTTAAAAACCTTTAATTTCACGAGATATGCTACATATCATTCTCTTAACTATCTTTTAACCATCTCTTTTTGCAAATCTAATGGATCCATCGTTGGATTTTTGGATTCATGTGAGTCCCATAAAAATTCAATGGTAGATTCATCCATTTACTATACAGAAATGGTTGAAAGATGGTTGAGAAAATAATTTCAATCATTTCTCTAATTTCACTCATCGAATTTCGAATTTGATACAATCTCCCCTCGAAAGTTAAAACAGAATGTAAAAATGATAAAATGATCTTTATACTCCTGAAACTTTTATAAAATTTCAAAATTACCATTAATTTACCCTATTTATTTATTTATTTTTAGAAAACGAAAATTAGATGGTATTTTGATATTTTTCTTAGCCTCCCTTAGGATTTAAGGCCAAATCTTAAAAGATGTATAGATTGCATCAAATCAAAAGGTTGAGGGATGAAATTGAGAGTTCTTAAACTTTGTGGGAGGTATTCTTAAAACCCGTAAATGTTTAAGGGAAGTTTCTTCAATTAATAATTTTTTATTATTATGATTTGATTTGTATGCATGAATTACGTTTAAAAGCATAAGCATCCAAAATGTGTTGATTTTTTATTATTATGATTTGATTTGATTTGATTTGTCCAATGCATTGATATTGCAGGTGATGATGGCCACAGTTATTTGGCATTCTTTCCACCCCTCCCACTATATAAACTCTCAAAGCGAAACCCAACAACAGCAGAAGGACGCCATTTACATACAATCCCAAGAATAATGCAAATGAAAGTTAGATTCCTAGTGTTTTTCTTTGCCATTCCTCTTGTGTTGGCCGATCTACAGGTAGGTTTCTATAAATCTACGTGTCCGCAAGCAGAATCAATTGTGCAACAAGTAGTGCAAGCTGAATTCTGTCGAGATCGATCCATCACCGCAGCCTTGCTTCGCATGCATTTTCACGATTGTTTTGTCAGAGTAAGATATTGTATATATTCTTATTTTGGTGGGAAAAAATACCCAATTATCTTTTCTTTTCTTTTTTTATAAGAGAAATTAAGATCGTCGTGCTTGCTAACTAATTTAGATCGACGATCAAAAGGTTCTTCTCAAAGTTCTGAGAAGCAAAATTATATCTATAAAATGGCAAACTATCTTGTAAAGCCACCTCTTACGTACTAAAATGCTAAGAATGTATTACTCTCTAAGTCACTCTTATGTCTTTCTGATGAAGATAAATGGTATCGGGAAAAAAATATAAAGTTGCATTTTGTGTTACAATTCTAGTGTCCCATATGGATTAAGTCTAATATTTACTATGTGTTTGATGAGTTCTATCCAAGGTGAGTTCTACAAACTTATGAGATTGGTTAATAGAGTTACATTTGCCTTCTTCTAGAACCTATAATTATTAAAATAGGTAAAGTACAATATCTCATGAATTTATCATTTATGAGCCATTAAATTTGAGGAGAAAAATTCATTTTATTGAATTTAGAAAACCACTTTTAAAATGAGTCAAACATCATACTCTCTATACCTTTCTCTATTTTAGTTAAATATTGTTACTTTATTAGTCTTAAACCAATCAAGAAAGATGAAGGTAAAAAATAAGCTTAAAAAATTACATAACTTTAGCTTTTTGACTATTGGAATTTAGGAAGGCCGGGATCTATGACAAGAGTTAAAAATATAAAGTAAATGAATTAGCTTGTTAAATGGACGTTTTCATGAGTTTTGTTGGATTTTTAGAAAAAATATAAATATAAAGAGCCCATTGTAAATGCTCTAATGGCTTGTAGCCGTCTCTGATTTTTGTTACTTGTAAGTCTTGCGCTAGATTGGAGAGGCACTTTTGTGACATGTGCACTAACATGTTGTCTATATTAGGGTTGTGATGCCTCTATACTAATAGACTCAAGAAGTGAGAAGGCATCAGAGAAAGATGCTGGGCCAAACCAGACTGTACGAGGATTTGAAGTTATCGATAATGCCAAGAAAAGATTAGAGGCTGCTTGCCCTTCAACCGTTTCTTGTGCCGATATTATTACTCTGGCCACCCGTGACGCTGTTGCTCTTGCCGGAGGCCCCAATTATACATCGGCAACGGGAAGGCGCGATGGGCTTATCTCCGATCCTGAACAAGTGTTGTTGCCGGGACCAGCAATTTCTGTTACTGGGGCATTGCAATTTTTTACTGCCAAAGGGATGGCTCTCGATGACATGGTCACCCTTTTAGGTGCTTTTATATCAACACTTACTTTAAAATTTTGAGAATAAATTTCAAAAAATTCTTTTAAATTTTCAAAAACTCCATCTTTCAATTTTTTACAATGTCTCATTCCGTTAGATCTGGTTAAAATTCCCAAAACACTTTTTTTTTTTTATTTATTACAAATAAATAAATACAATTGCAAAGATTCAGGCATATGTATTTTTGCAAATTCTGTTAAATCCTGACCAATGCCTACATCTTTGCAATTTTTTAATAATGAAAACAGTATGGTATTTTGGGAATTTTGATATTAGTAACAAAAAATCCTAACGGAGTGGATATTGTAAACAATTGAATGTTCGATATCATAAATTGAGAGTTTTTGATATAGTGACTTTTTTTTTTCTTTCTTTTTTAATATTGTGACCCCTTTTAGGTGCCGTTGAATCACCACTTATTTCAAAACTTTTAAATGAGAGGAAATAATAAATTTAACTATTTCATCAATATTTTATCACTTCTCTTCACGTATTAAATTAAACTCTCCTTAAATAGGTGATATTTAATACGTGGAATATTTAATTAATGTGAGAGGTAAAAGACGGAAAGAGAGTTCTCCTTAATTTAATACCATTTTAAATGACGATTTATAAAATAAAAAAAAAAAAACAAAATTTAATTAAATATTCTAACATGCAGGAGCACACAGTGTGGGAGTAGCACATTGCTTCTTCTTTGACTACAGGCTTTCCAACTATGAAGGCTCCGGGGCTCCAGATCCTTCCATGGATCCCGCTCTGATTGCAAAGCTCAACATGACCTGTGCTCGGAATGCGGGCGCCACTGCATTTTTGGATCAAAGTACGTCATTCGCCATGGACAATCACTTCTTTAAGCAAATTCTTTTGAGGAAAGGTGTTTTGCAGATTGATCAGGAACTTGCGTTGGATAATACATCCGCTCGTTTTGTTTCTGGTTTCGCATCAAACGAGGTCGTATTCCACCAGAGCTTTGCAAAAGCTATGATCAAGTTGGGCAGCGTCCAAGTTCTTGTTGGGAATGCTGGAGAAATTCGGAAGAACTGCAGAGCTTTCAATGCACCCAAGATGAAAAGTAAATAAATTAGAGCTTTTTAAGGAATTTATATATCCTCTTTTTTAAATATTCATGAGTAGAAGATGACTGTGGTAATTTTATTTTTTTCTCATAGAGTATTGGCTTAATTATACTAGAAACATAATGAAATAAATGACTTTTTTACCGTCTTTGAAAAAAAAAGAAAAAAACATATTCCAACATTTTCCATGAGTTGGACTCAATTTCTTTTTTCTTTTTCTTTTTTTAATTTTATTTTGGCTATTTCTTAAAACAATTATATAGAGCTGGCCACTTTATTTTAAGGTAGTATGAATAACCCTAAACCTCCCAACAACAAAGGTAAGCGTTGAAATAAACCATGATGTTATCAATAATGGTAACATATTATCTATAATATTTTAATCTTAATCATAACCCTATTGTTATCAATAATAATTAATTATTATCTATAAACTATTCTAATCCTAAAATTCCTCCCATTATGTTAACTTTACTTTAATGTAAAGAATGGATTGATAGTCTATATTAACAAAATGTTACCAGTTTTGATCTCCTGATCATACATTAGGCCCATCACACTATTTCCATGTTATTGTAGCATGTCTGGACTTGCATTAGCAAGTAGTGTTTTAAAGTCAAAAAGAGTTTTTTAGAAAAAATTTCAATTAAAGTTTTTTTTATAAAAAAAAAAAAGTTTGTTTTGATTTTTTTAAATTAAATATTAAAAAAAAAAATCAAAGAAGTACTCTTGAAATTTTTTTACCAAATAAGCCAATTTTTTTTGTTTGATACAACTTTTCAAGTATTAAAAGTATTTTTCTTTCCTCCATAATCCAATTCCAAACAGGCTCGTATATCAGAAGACCAAAATGTTTGTAGACTATAAAAGAAAAGTTGTCTCTCGTAATCTCTCTATGGATATATGTACGCATTTTTTGATGTGATATATGTAGGCATATTGCGGAACTAGGTGACATTTTTATGCATTATATTTTTCTATCTTTATGCATTATGTTTGTGACATGGCCCATGGGCCCATATTTAATCCAGCTAGATGTGCGTTTGAAGCTCTTGAGGGCTTTTATAGGATACCCTTGGCATTGGTAAACATGGTAGATAAATACTATTAAGGATAGGTACCGACCGAGAAGGGTCACAAGAAAACGAGTAGACTTTTGGGATAATAAGTGATTTAACATTGTATGAGAGCTAGAGAATTTGAGTTCAAACTCTGACTCCGTTAATTCACCCCATTTAAATTAAATATTACATTTGTTAGACCTAATTACTTATTTAAAGAGAGTTTAAACCATGAGTGAAGAAAATATTGAATTATTAATTAAATGATTAGAAATTTCAACGATAAAGATGAAAACAACAACTCTATGCGGCCAATGCTTCATCTATATTGTCATCTTTATGGAAGTAAAGGCCCATTGGGTTTCGATATCCACCGCACAAAATGCTCCCAATTAATGTGATTTTTAATTTATGTTTTCATTATTTTTCTTTCTTCGTATTGTGGAATGTGGATTGCAGTTTCAATGTGGCCAGGCAGTACATCCGAATGAGGAAAAAAAGAATTGATAAAGTTTCTTTTAGCAAATACTTTCATTACTCATAATTAAAGAGTATAGCTCTCTGGGCATCGCATAGGTAAGGAAATCCTAGGTTAGGGGAGGAGGAAAGGCCGTTGGCTGCCTCCCACCTTCCCTCACCCTCTTCGCTTTGTGCGCTAGCCTATTTACCTGATGCCTCTAGCTACTTTACCTCCTTCCTTCCCCCTTAGCTTTTACAGTTCTTCCACTTCTCTGCCGCACCTTTTCCTCCTTTGTTCTGTTCTTTGGCATAGCCCTTCTCCCTTTGCTGCTATGCCCACCTAGCCTTTCTCCACCATGCCACCTTCCTCCACTGCCATCATTCTCTACCGCGTCTTTTTCTGGGTTGGGCTTGGCTTTGGATCGGTTTTGTCAAAGCTTGATCTTCCATCCTTCGTCTAATGCACCTCAACATGTGCCCCTCCATCTTGGTCACCGAATCCGTCCGTATCCATCCCACCTTTCGCACTGGATCCGTCTCTCTACTGCAGTTCGTTTTCTATTTTGTTTTGTGGTTTATTTCTATTCCTTGTTATGCCTGTTATTTGTCATTTTTCTTGGTGTGTTTGTTATTTGTTGTTTTTTTCTTCTTTGGCACACTTTGTGGGTGCCGATCTTGGGGGATTCACTCAAACTCTCCCCCCAATTTTTTGAGTGTGCCCCCAATCTCCTCTGCTCCTGTTTTGACATCCACCATCCGTTGTCGGGTCTTTTCACACATCCCCCCTCTGTGATGAGCTTCCAATGTCACCTTCTGCGTCGGTTTCCGGCAAGAACGCAATTGGCATTTCTTCCAGCTGCTGTCATCCACCCAGTGTTCTTTCCTGTTGGTTTTTTTTTTTTTTTTCTTGTATTTTGTTCGCTTCCTTTTTGTTGTTTTTCCACTTCCCTTTATTTGTTCTTTACCTTCTTGTTTTTTCTCTGTATGTTTTTCTTCCTTGTTTTTGTTGCTTGTAATAAGGCTCTGTCCTCTCTCTTGATTTGCTCGTGTAACGCCCCGAGAATTGATTAACTGGTAATTAATTCAACGGTTCGTCTCTCAGCCTTGTCCTACTCCGAACAAGACTTCCGGGACCTCTATTCCTCAAAAACAGAGGATACTAAGCAGCGAAAGTAATAAAATACTATAAACATTAAATCAGTATAACCAGAGCATCTAACCAAAGATCATCAAAGTAGCGGAAACCATACTATAACATCAGTACAAGGGATCTATGCTAAACCTTAATATGCAAGCAAGCATGCCTCAAGCCCTAATGTCTACTACATAACTCAAAAGTACTAGTTACTATGAGTACCTGCTTAAGCTTGCAATAAGTCCTCAAGCATCTCCTGGATCGAATCCTCCACAAGAACCGGATGCTTCACGGTATCCACTATCTATAACAGCATAATCGTACATATGGAGAAAAAAGGGAAATAATACAAAGGTAAGTCCGACGACTTAGTGAGTAGAAATCCGCATGACGTACCCGCCATTAATTGGTGGATTCTTTTATTTATAAAACACATGCAACATTATGAGATGACAATTATCATGCAGGTGGTATATATATAATATAATATATGCTTATAATCACGAGTAACAACAATATGGTCTACCCGAGATATTACCCATTCTCAGCAGGGTTGACGCTGTCCCGAGGGACCTGTAGTACAATGCCGGTGCCCCAGCTATTGCACGAAACATATCGTACATAACACTAGCGGCACAACCAAGTCCAACCTCGGGTGGCCCACACCGCTAATGACGTCCGTCCTATAGTGACCATCCATTGGGAATAGCTGCATCATTGGTCACGAGTCATTGGATCCAAAGCCCCCCACACACACACATTGACTATAAAGCTAACATGTATAGTAGAAGAATAAGCACAGCGGCTGCAGCACTACGAACGATCACACACGGGCTGTGATCGATCGCAGGTACAGAAGGGGCACCTGCAGAGCTGACGTGAACTTGAAAAACAATTAGACTGCGAAAATTGAAAATAACTAAAAAGAAACCAAAAATTAAAGATTAAGCTAAACTTAATTCTTAAAATTTAATAACTAAACCGTTAACAGTCCCGGCAACGGCGCCAAAAATTGATGTGGTAATTTCGTAACCAAAATAATCAATAATAAAATACCACTCGCAATAGAATGAATCCTGTAAGATAGGGCTATATTGAGGGTGTCGAACCTCAAGGACTGTGGGGGTTTTGTTACTAAATTTAAAAGACTAATTTTAACCTAATTAACAAAAGAGAATTTGATTGTTTGTGAATCTAAATTGCACGAAAATAAGCGTAAAATTAAAAGGAATAATATCAAAGAGAGAGAGAGTGGTACCGATTTCACCGCACTCCACACAACAATGGTAACCGTAATTCAATTCTAGAAACTCACGATCATGTATGTTATAAAAGACAAGAAAATACATATTAAAGGATAAGAATAATTTATCTTCGGTTGGCACGGATTGTCCACCTAACCACTAAGATGCGGCATGACCCGTCTTCCCTAGGTATAAACTATAAAATCCCCTAATAAGTTTTATATGATTAACAGAATAGTATAACCCATCTTCGGTTGGCACGAATCGTCTACCTAATTTACTCTAAACTAGGGTGTAGTACGACCCGTCTTCCCTAAGCATAGTCTATTTAATCCTATTAATCATATGCATATTAAAACCATTGCATAACTATCAATCTCATGATCACAGAAAATGAGATTGATTGAGTTCAATACATGCAAAATACTTTCTAAGACAATATAAGAATTTCGCAAGTACCGAAATTGGAATTGAATAACAATTGCATTAAAATTAAGAACATAATTCAAAGGTTGCAATCCTCACAGTTATGCAATCAACATACATATAATGAATTAACTAGAATCAAATACAATCACCATTGTGCTTGGAGAGGGTTACATCGGTACCCCACAAAGGGGGTTTAGCTGCTCATGCTGATGAATGAACTCCAAGGAATTTGTGTGTAAATTTCGCACTAAGGAAAAACGGCCCCTTTTTACATTGTATAATGGCCTATTTATAGGCACTAGGAAACCCTAGAAACCCTAAAACTCTAATTACAGCCGTAGGTTAGTTTCCCACTTCAACTAGGAGACTTGAAGTCACTTTTAGGATGTCCAACGCGCCTGCCGGGTTAAATGAAGCCCGAGTGCGTACGATCGCACAGATGGGCGATTGTTCGCTCGGTGCATGACAACAAGTGTGGGCGATCGTTCACCCGGCGCACTAGGTTGTCCAACGTGCCTGCTGGGTAAAATGAAGCCTGAGTGCGCATGATCGCACAGATGGGCGATCGTTCGCTCGGCACATGATCACAAGTGTGGGCGATTGTTCACCCGGTGCATGATCACAAGTGTGGGCGATCGTTCACCAGCACAGTAAAGTTGCATCTCGTCCCTTTTAATCCAATTTTCAACGGAGCCCATGTATTTGACCTGAAACACAAAACAAAACAAAATCAAGCAAATAACAAAGCTAAGGAATTAACATATGCGAGTTAAGGGGCTTGAATGTGCAACATTCGGCGCTTATCAGTAGGTATTGAAATTATGTATCCCTTGTATACATATAATCCATCCTATGCTCTGGTAGATCATCTCCTAACACCTTATAGATCATGTCCTATATTCCGCTGAGCAAAAAGCTCTAATGAATCCATATCTAACTCCTAATAGATCCATTCCTATGGTCCGAAGAGCAACAGCTCTGATACCATCTGTAACGCCCCGAGAATTAATTAACTAGTAATTAATTCAACGTTTCGTCTCCTAGTCTTGTCCCACTCCGAGCAAGACCTCCGGGACCTCTTCATGTACCAAAAATAAAGTACTCGCAAGTGTACGAATCGTATGCAGTAAAGTGCGCGTACAAAATGCGAGGTCGATCCACAGGGAATTTGTGTTCTTGGAAAAATAATCAATTTTCTATTTAAATAAATTCTATTTTAACCTAGTTCCGCAATTGGTCGTGCAACAGTGACAAAAAAAAACTAAATTAAATGATAATTTAAACAACAATCAAAGTAAAACACTAAGGTTTCTGAATCCACCTAGCCAACTTAAACAATATACTCTCGCATTTCACACACACAATCGACAATAAACCACATTTTAGCTAGAGTTCAAAAGTCACTAACATTCATGTAAAATCATTCGATGAATCCATTCGTTAAAGAATCACAACGAGTATTTAATTGAGAACAAATCATCCATCGTATCCATAGATTACGATGGATATTAGTCTTAATCCAATCACTCGATGTATCCCCAGATAGAGCACAACGAATATTAAACAATGCATGAAATCACAAAAGGGGCTCAATCACATAAATTAAATAAGCCATGGAATTGATTTTGAACAAATAAAATGACAAATTGCATGTATAAAATCACGAGAATACACTGTTTAATCATTAACGAGGCTTCATCTTCAACCTTAGTTGAAGGTTTAGCCTCTCATGACAACAACAGACAAGAAACTATTAATTGAAATCATTGAGAAATTAAACTTACAATTGAAAAATGTTCACAAAGGACTAGGCACGACAAAAATCGTGTTTTTGCTCTCTACGGCGCCTCCCAACGTAGGGTTACAAGAGAAAAGAAAATTATAAATAATAAAAAAACTAGGGTTTCTCGCTTGCTGACAGATCAGCTCGAATGCGATCGATCGCACCTAGTACTTTTGATCGCACTGCGATCGATCTCACTCCATGCGCTCGATCGCAATGTTGGTCTTCAAGTTCCTTTCGGCGCGGCACTTAACGATGACGCTAGGGTTTCAGCTGACGTGTCATGCTCTCGATCGTATCTTTTAGGCTCGAACGCAGGTGTGCTCGATCGCACAACCCGTGAAGTTCTTATCTCTTTTTGTGCTTATTTTCCACCCTTTAACCGCATTCTTATGTCAGTGACCTGCAACACACTGAGACACCAAAAACTCACAAAAACATTAGAAAACAACATAGCTAAGAGCTTAACAAATATAAGTTAAGGGACTCAAATATGCAATATTTGGCACTCATCAAATACCCCCAAACTTACATTTTGCTAGTCCTTTAGCAAAACAAAATGAAGAACATAACAAAAACAAGAAACATGAGTCCGCTGTCGTAGGAAAAACGGTTGCATTTAGCATATGGAATAAGCCTTTTAAACCCCTAGGAATTCCCTAGAGGACGAGTGAAGTCTCGTGAGGGTTTTTCAGGAATGACACCCACAAATATTTTATTGACACTATGTTATTGACAAACAAAGCCTTTCACTTAAACACATGGTTCATACATCATTAGCAAATTTAACAAGTCGGATATACAAACCACAACATTCAGGCATCCAAAACACCATTCAACTCACCACTGGAAAATTGAGACAATACATGCTCCAAGAAGTGAAAAGTGAACTGACATATGGTCATGGGGTTTCAGTCATACTCAAAGAAAATGTGCACCCAAAAATTCATAGGGCTGCATTATGATGAAAACAACCAAGGCTTGATGATTTTTTTTTTTTTTTTTTTAACTTTTTTGTGTAGGCTATGTAATGCTTGGCTCCCTTAAGCTTCTAAATGACTTATGTAACGAGTTTTAGGCCAGTGACTCCCAAACCAGATGGCTTTAGGGCATTAAATGTAGAGACATCCCTAAGGGCTTAATTACTCAAGTCAAAAAGAGCTACGAAGCCTAACTAGCCATACAATCACTCAGCTAGACTTTCTCCTCTTTTTACGCGAACACTCATTACTTGGTGAGGCAAGAGGTCCGGTTACTCAAAGAGAAGCTCAACCTTATGTTGATTTTTTTTTTTTAAAGCCAAGGTTTTCCTCACCACATCAACCCACAAATCTCTGGAGACATACTCCCCTTAATTCAAATCTCATACCCCACAGACCCTAATGGTAGTGTGCATGTGAAAAATCTGTCCAACATGTGGCAAACACTTGGATTTCTAATGACATGCAATGTTCAAAGAAGTTAAATATACCAATGACATGCAATCCACAGTTATGATGTTAGGTTAAGGCCAATCAACAACATAGCAGTTTTTTTTTATTTTTTTTATTTTATTTTATAGAAGAAAAAAAACACAAATAAACAAATAAAAAGACAGAAATGTCTACCCCACCCCCAAACTAAAATGTCACATTGTCCCTAATGTGACTAGAAATATAATACCAGAAGGATGGCGCAAGTCAGGCACAACGTAAGAGAACGCTCCCCCAAACTTGAATGGCAGACACTTGACCTGAAAAATACATAAAAAATAGAACAAAATGCACAAACAAGATCAAATAACATAGAAAAATAATGAGGGTTGCCTCCCACAAGCACTAAGTTTTAAAGTCTTCAGCCAGACTCCCCACAAGAGATGACAATCACTCTGAATAATTCGGATCTTCCAACAGAGTTGTCTCCACCTTTCTACTTCTCAACTCCAAGAATGGTTTTAATCTTTGTCCATTGACCTTAAAAGTATTACCATTCTTGGGATCCTCAATCTCGATGGCCCCATGAGGAAATGCGGACCTTATGATAAAGGGGCCGGTCCATCGAGATTTCAGCTTGCCTAGGAATAAATGCAATCTTGAATTTTAAAGAAGGACTTTCTAACCAGGCTCGAAAGATCTCCTCAAAATGCTCTAGTCATGAGCATTCTTCATCTGTTCCTTGTACATCCTTGCACAATCATATGCATCACTCCTCAACTCCTCAAATTCATTGAGTTGGAGCTTCCTTTGTGAGCCAGCCTTCGAAAGATTGAAGTTTAGCTGTTTAATGGCCTAATATGCCCTATGCTCCAACTCTTCGGGAAGATGACACGCCTTCCCGTACACAAGTCGATAAGGTGACATCCCAATCGGGGTCTTGAATGCTGTTCCGTACGCCCACAGTGCATCACTTAATCGCAGAGACCAATCTTTCCTATTGTGATTCACAGTCTTCTCCAAGATATGCTTGATCTCACAATTATAAACTTCGACTTGTCCACTAGTCTGTGGGTGATAAGGGGTGGCAACCTTATGGGTGATGAAATACTTCTTCATCAACTGCTTGAAAATCCAGTTGCAGAAATGCTTGCCTCCATCACTTATGATTGCTCGAGGTGTACCAAACCGAGCAAAGATAGTGTCTCTCAAAAATTGGACCACAACTCTGTGGTCATTGGTCTTGCAAGCGACGGCCTCCACCCACTTGGACATATAGTCCACAGCAACCAAGATGTACAGATTGCCATAGGAGTTCGAAAAAGGTCCCATGAAATCAATGCCCCAAACATAAAAAATCTCAACGATCAAAATCGGGTTGAGGGGCATCATATTTTGTCTAGAGATACTCCCTAGCTTCTGACAACGCTCACGAGAAGTGCAATAAGTATGAGCGTCTCTAAACAAGGTGGGCCAGTAAAATCCACACTACAAAATTTTTGCAGCTGTCTTTGTAACACTGAAATGGCCACCATAGGCATGATCATGATAGAAGGAGATGACATTGGTTTGGTCA
>VIBQ01000223.1:10004-21777 GCA_006937295.1 Carpinus fangiana | reverse complement strand
ACCGGATGAACTATGCCTATCAAGACAAACATCCACCTACCAAATTGACTGCAAGGGTAGTCCAAACCAATTCCTTTCAGCAAGATGATCGACCTTGGTTTGTAGGACCTGGATCTTCTCCATTTCAAATGAAATGGAGGGGATCTATTTAGTTAAAACAAAGGGGGCATTTTGTCCAAAACAAATATTTTGGACAAGTTTTAGACAAAAATGCCCTCTTGTTTTAACTAAATGGATCCCCTCCATTTAAATGAAATGGAGAGGATCCTTCTCTGATTCGAAGATAGTAGACTCAACGTCCATATCACCTTTGTACTTGAGAATCTGCCTATTCAAAAACCGAAGCTGTTGCAATGGTAATGGATTAAATATCATACACTCTCGCTTGCCTACTTTTCAAACCCCTCATTCCTCCTAAGTTTGTTTTTTGTTTTTGTTTTTCCATAAATCATATTTTGCATTGTCCTAATGTTGCAGTCAACCTGTTATCTATCAATCATTTATGCATTGATAATAATAATAATTGTTATTTCTTACTCACCGGCTCTTCTTATATTGTGAAGGACATCTAAACCGGAACAAAAATATTACAAGAACCAAGTGAAGGGGGCTTGTACCCAATCTATTTGAAGTGGACTTCACTGAATAAATTCCGTGGCCTCATTTCCTTTTTAGGAATAAAAGATACCTTAGATGTGTGGCGTTCACGATTAAGACATCCTTCAAACCCTACAACTCAACGATTGGTTACCACTCCTTGTTGAACAATCGATGGCACTCTCACAAAAAATTAAATATGTTTAGCCAGTCAATTGGAAAAGGGCAAGAATTTTGCCTTTTCAACAGTCTCAACGTGCCTCTGCTTCTCCCTTACAACTAATCAATTATGATGTTTGGAAGTCACCAATTATCGCTAATAGTGGTTGTCGATATTATGTAATCTTTATCGAGGACTTTTCTATCAGAAATCGTATGTATTTCATTATTATTATTATTTTAATTCAAAGGTTCACAATCCTAGGTTACCTTAGACATGTGTGGACCAGAATTTTGAAGGCCTGTAATCCATTATGGTGTACCATGTAATAAACTCCTATGGAGGATGTAAGTTCTTGTTGGCGTAATTCGGTAAGTAAAATGGTGATCAAAAGTGCCGCCGTTCGGATGAGAAGAAAGGTCGTCCAGACGCTCAAAGAATTCTATTTTTCCAAAGAGCCTCGTCTGCAAGCCTGTCTGGACAAGCTCGATAAACAAGAATTCCCGAGAGCCTCGTCCGTAGTGTCGTCTGAACTTCGTCCGGAAGCCCATTTTTTTTTGTCAGATGACGTTTACTAAAAAGATCATATCTATAGTTCTAGACCTATGATTGGAGCAAAGATATACAAAGTCATGTTTCACGAGGTTCAGCTAATTCCAATGTTTACTGGGTGAAAATGGGCCATAAAGAGAAACTGCAGAATAGCTCGTCTGAAATCTCGATTGGATGAGATTGCAGACGAGCATGTGTTAAAAACACTTTTTGGACGTGTTTTGCGGCCCCGTCTGGACGGCACATGTTCCCGTCCGGACGCCGCCTACCTGTAACAGTTTTAAATGAATTGAAACTGCTTCCTAGGTCTAGGGATGATGGGGCTATTATAAATACACCTCTATAGAAAGAGAGTGGTACGAATTTTCACCCCTAGAGAGTTCGTGAGAGGTTGTACTTAAAGAGAATTATTGTGATCCTTGTTGTTCCTCTTAGAGGATCTTTGTTAGTTTGATTGTGAGCGTTATTGAGAAGTCTATCGGAAGGGTCCGGTAAAGGAGAATCACGTTGAAGAAGATTGTGAGCGAGGAGACGAGTTGGAGGCTTGTCAATCTTACAGAGTCAAGGTCTTGCCTCGGTTTGTAAGTGTTCCTAGTGTCTGTAATCTTTGGATAATCTTTTGATAGTGATTTCCTGGGTTTAGCTGCTCCGGAGAGGTTTTACAATTAGAGAGTGCTCTAATTTGTTTCCTCTTCGTAACCAAAATATCTGTGTCTGCTTCTTTATTGCTTTAGATATTTTGTTGATTGAATTGTTTATTACTTCATAGTTTTAATTTCGCATAAATTGTGATAAACAAGTTTTTGGAGTCGGTATAGCATTTTTCAATTGGTATCAGAGCGGGTTCACTCTGTAGGGATTAATTTCTTGAGTGTGATCCTAGACTCCATCTAATATGTCTCACATAGTTGCACCTAACTCACTTCCTGTTTTTGATGGATCCAATTATACGTTTTGGAAAATTCGTATGAGAGCTTATCTCAAATCCGTGGACGTTTGGCATATTGTTGAATCTGGACGGATTAATCCTAATAAGGCAATTGCTGAATTGTCAAGGGATGAAAAGAGTGCTTCTTCTGCGAATGACAAAGGGTTACATGCCATCTTTACATCTATGTGCCCCAAAGAATTCGAAAGAATTTCTCGATGTGTAATAGCTAAAGAAGCATGGGAAACTTTGGAAATTACCCATGAAGGATTTCAAATTGTGAAAGCCTCTAAAATTCAGATGTTAGTGTCTAAATTTGAAGATATTAGGATGGAAGAGGAAGAGACTTTTGATGATTTTTATTCTAAACTTAGCACCATTAGAAACTCTACCATTAATCTTGGAAAGAAAATGACTGATGCTAAGATAGTCAAGAAAATTTTAAGATCACTACCTGCTAGATTTATACCTCAGATTGCTGCAATAACACAGAGCCAAGATCTAGAAACCATGAGAATAGAGGAACTTGTAGGTTCACTTTAGACTTTTGAGCTCTTGCTACCTAAGCCCCAAAATTCAAAAAATCTAGCTCTTAAGATCAAGACTACTAAAAATAAATATGTAGATCTTTTTGATGAGGAGTCTAAAGATGATGAAGAAATGGCTATGATAGCTAGGAAGTTTAAGAAATTTCTCAAAAACAATGGAAATTTTAGAAGTAGGGAGTCAAAAAATTCTGCGAATCCTAGTCGTGAGGTTAAGTGTTATGAGTGTGGTGGTGTTGGTCATTGTTGTGCAAAAACCTACCTAAATTAATAGGCAAATAATTATACGTTTTACTTGCAAGTGCACAAGGTCAAAAGATGTAGTTAAGTGTAAGTGCAAGATCGATCCCACAGGGATTGGTAAATTACGCTTAAAATTAGATTTGCGATAAAAAGTAAGAGAGAAAAATTGAGTTTGATTTAAATAATGCGAAAGAGGTAGGGCTTTGATTTCCACCACTAATCATGCTTATATAATAAAACAATATGCCAATGCTCAAATTACATGATGAATATTCAATGGTTGCCAACCTAAGGGCATGGTGTATACTCCTTAAGCTATTGGTTTCCCTAAGCAACGAATTAGGCATGGTGTATACTCTAACTCTTTTCTTCCCTAAAGGATTTAGCATGGTGTATACTAAGTTGTTCTCTAGGAAAGCATATGAACTGTGAAAACCGACAACCACATGAGACCTAGGGCATGGTGTATACTCCCGGTTTCCCATGTTGATTAACCCAAGAACCCGGTGTGGATTACTTTCGTTACTTATGTTAAACCCAGGACTCGGTCATCCAAATTGATCTAACTAACAAGTCCATACCACATGCATATGTTGATCAGGCAGACACATATGAGGAATTCATGAAAACAGGTATTAATCAAGTTAAATACTATCATGCAATTATCGCAAAGGCGCCAATATTGAATTAAAATATAAACATAATTAGGGCTTCAATCTAGCCCTACTGAAAGGTTTAGTTACACATAATATTGATGCTAATCATCTTCATAAAATAAACTTAAGGAAAAGAATAAACCCGGAAAAATTGTTCTCTTGAAAGCCGTAAATTCCTCTCCAAAAATCGCTTTTTCTCTTCTGTGTTTACATGCCTATTTATAGACTCTAAGAGGATTCTAAAAACCCTAAAAATCGTAGGGTTTGAATCCTTGTGCAACAAGGATTTACAAAAACCCTAAAAACTAAGAACTTCCATAATAGGGCTGCAGCTGGTTTGGGCTTCACGCATAGGTGCGCTCGATCGCAATCAAGCTGCGATCGATCGCACTGTGATCGATCCCCTTCTTTTGCACACGAACGCAGGTGCGTTCGATCCTCTTTTGGGGCGCACGAGCGCTGGTGCGCTCGATCGCAGGTATCCTGCGCTCGTTCGCACTTACAGCCTCCAGATCCTTCTTGAGCTTCTTCTAGTTTTCTCCAAATTCTCTTCCGTTAAGCCCTAAACTTTCTTTTCTTCCAAAGGCCTGTAAAATAGAGAAAACACAAAAAGAAGTAAAATAGAACAAAATAACACATACTAAAGGCATAACAAACATAAATTAAGGGGCTTAAATATGAATATTTAAGCATTTATCAGTCATATACGTGCTGATTGTGGAAATTTGATCAAGTCAAAAGGCAGGGCCTTTAATTTGACTCAAAGTGATGAGTCAGACAAAGAAGAAAAAGCTGAAATTGTTGCTAATTATGTAGCTTTTGAGGTTTCTTATGATAGTGAGCATAAGGCTAGTGAGTCTAACTCACTAGATAGTGATGACACGTAGGAATGAACCTTTGTGATAATGAATTAGAAGAGGAGGGTGATTTGCAAAATACTTATTATAATAATCTATATTTTGAATACAGTAAATTGAAGAAGTTGAATAAGCATCACTTGCAGAAACTTAAAGAAGTTAATCTTGAAAAGGATAAACTGTCTAGTACCTTAACTGATTCATATACTATTCATGATACTTTGAAATCTGAAAACCACAGTTTAATTGCCAAAGTGAAATCCTTAGAGAATGATCTTAATGATTCAAGAAATCATCTGAAAACGTTCTCTAATGAAAAGCTTAATCACGTGTTGCATAATTAGAAACATTCATTTGATAGAACTGGATTTGGCTTTGATAAATCTGTTGTTTCTTCTACAAATGTTATTGCTCCTTCAAAGTTGATTTTTGTGAAACCAGTTTGTAAAGAAGAAAACTTGGCTAAGAAGAAGGAAATGCTTCCTCCAGTTTCAAGAGGTGAAAAAGGTAAGGGAATTCTAACTGATTCCTATGTGTATCGTTCTACACCGAGACGTGCTCATATGCCAAGGAACCAACCTTCTCAAAGGTTCATTCCTATGTGTCATCACTGTGGTAAGACTGGGCATATTCGCCCCAACTGTTTTCAGTTGAATAATTATGAGTCAAAAAGATATTATTTTCGTTCTAGGAATAGTCATGATGAATTATTCAACACGTTGAGGGCTGTTATCACCCAGTTAAATGACTTGGTTAAGAGTCACACTTTTGTTCCCAAAATGAAGAAAGTTCGGGTTAAGAAGGATGATACTACTCAACCCTTGAGGGGGAGTGGTGGTGATCTCACCTTGTGTTAGGTGAGTCACCCACATGCCTAGGATTTGTTGTCTTGCATTATTTTGAATATCCTAGAGCATGTTTGTTTTTCTATTATTTTTGTTTGTTTGTTTGTTTGTTTATTTTATTTTATTTTATTTTTTGCAATTTTTTGTGTGTGCTTTTTATTTTTTGAAAAAAAAAAATTCAAAAAGACAAAAAATATTCTAATTTGGTTATTTTTTTCCTTTTGTTATCTGATGCACCTTGAGTGTCCATTAAGTGCTCATGCTTCTTCCATGGATTTATTTCCTTGTGTCTTAAAATGTTTTTAATATAAATGATTTGTCATATTGTTTCAATGGACTTTTTTTTGTGGTTACATAAAGCCTAGGCTAATTTTGTACGTTTTTGCTCATGCTTTAAATTACTATGCACACTTAAGCTTAAAATTGAGTTTATTCTTAAAATATGAGTTGTGTGAGGTAACTATATGAGGGTTCTGACTAGTTGTATCTATCAATTTGACCATACGCTAGTTAAACCTAGGGCTTATAAATTCCTGCATTTCTCAAAGCACAAAATGTTTAAAGACACCTTCTCATGAAGAAAATTTGTGAAACAAGAAATTAAAAGATTGCATTCCAAAGGAATTTATTTCACAGTGTCAAGCTTATGCTTTGTTTCAAAAGAGGAATGCATTGGATGAGAGTGGCTATGCCCTAGTATGATAAGGTTTGACTTTTGATATGATAATGTTTGACTTTTGATTTGATTTGCTTGTCAAAACCTTTATCGTGGTGAAACATTTTCCTCAACTTATAAATTATTTTTGTTACTAAATGGCTGGCTTACACACACGACACAAGCATGAGTTGAATGGATTTTTTTTGCATTGCTTGGGTTAAACAAAAAGTGTTCTTGTGCTTTATAAGTCTTATGTGTATTTTAAATTTTTTGAGATAATTGGGAATATTCATTACTTGAAATAATGAGTTTTTGATGTATGCATCTTGTGTGTTTTCTTGACTTTTGAGGGGGAGAATTTTTTTTTTTTAAAAAAAGTTTCTTGTTGATTCTTGAGTCTTATTTTGAGGGGAGTTTCTGTTATTCATGATCTTGCTTTATCTTCATGCATTTTCCTATTTGTGATCATGATTTCTGTTTACATTTTTCCTGTTCCACATATGTTTTGAAGAGTTTTGTTGAGTGTTTCAGGAAACATGATACGTTTTGTCAATTTGTGACAAAAAGGGGGAGTAGAAATTGGGGAATGATGGATGACTCGTCCCATTGATTTTGTCACCGAATTGCCAAATGGGGAGTTTGTAAGTTCTTGTTGGCGTAATTCGGTAAGGAAAATGGTGATCAAAAGTGCCGCCGTTTGGACGAGAAGAAAGGTCATCCGGACGCTCGAAGAATTCTATTTTTCTAGAGAGCCTCGTCTGCAATCTTGTCTGCAAGCTCGTCCGGACGAGCTCGATAAACAAGAATTCCCGAGAGCCTCGTCTGCAGTGTCGTCTGAACTCTGTCCGGATGCCCATGTTTTTTTTGTCTGATGACGTTTACTAAAAAGGTCATATCTAGAGTTCTAGACCTCTAATTGGAGCAAGCTTTATGGTGTTGGAAAGCTAACACAAAGATTTACAAAGTCATATTTCACGAGGTTCAGCTAATTCCAATTTTTACTAGGTGAAAACGGGCTATAAAGAGAAACTGCAGAATAGCTCATTTGAAATCTCGTCCGGACGAGATTGCAGACAAGCATGTGTTAAAAACACTTTTTGGATGTGTTTTGTAGCCCCGTTCAGATGACACATGTTCCCGTCCGGATGCCGCCTACCTGTAACAGTTTTAAATGAATTGAAACTGCTTCCTAGGTCTAGGGATGGTGGGGTTATTATAAATACACCTTTATAGAAAGAGAGTGATACGAATTTTCACCCCCAGAGAGTTCATGAGAGGTTGTACTTAAAGAGAATTATTGTGAGCCTTGTTGATCTTCTTAGAAGATTTTTGTTAGTTTTATTGTGAGCGTTATTGAGAAGTCTATCAGAAGGGTATGGTAAAGGAGAATCACGTTGAAGAAGATTGTGAGCGGGGAGACGAGTTGGAGGCTTGTCGGTCTTACAGAGTCAAGGTCCTTCCTCGGTTTGTAAGTGTTCCTAGTGTCTGTAATCTCTGGATAATCTTTTGATAGTGATTTCCTAGGTTTGGCTGTCCCGGAGAGGTTTTACAATTAGAGAGTGCTCTAATTGGTTTCCTTTTTGTAACCAAAATATCTGTGTCTGCTTCTTTATTGCTTTAGATATTTTGCTGATTGAATTGTTTATTGCTTCATAGTTTTAATTCCGCATAAATTGTGATAAACAAGTTTTTGGAGTCGGCATAGCGTTTTTCAGAGGATTACTTTAAGCCGGCCCCTTTGCAACAAAACTCACTAGCCAGCTGGACATCATTCATATCAAGCCGACCAAGCTTGAGTTAATTCAGGCAGACCAAACCTAATTTAATTATGTAAAATCACCGATTGTCCTAAAAGGTTAAACTTATATGAAGATGTAAATTAATCATTTAATCATTACTTTAACAAATTAGGTCGGCCGGATTGGACTCATCATAAATAAAAGGCATAAGAGCATCAAAAGGAGCTGCATTTACATGGATTATTAGCATCTCGTTATGACTAGAGAATGAAGGAAGCATGAGCTAAGGGAGTGGGGGCCAAAAAATCAAATCTTTTTAAGCCCAAAACCTCCCTCTAAATCTATTATGTGTGGGAAATACTCTATAAAAGGAAAGGCGCTACATCATTGAGAGGTACGCTCACTTGTTTTTTTCTATTTTTCTTGCAAAATACTCTTACTTTTCTTCTCAACGCCTATCACTAACTTATGCATCAGAGTGATCTCCCATTGGACCACTAGTGGATCACTTTGACCTTTCTTTTCTTGTTACCTTGCAGGTATTGTCGACCTGAGGCTCAGCATGCAATCAATTGACATCTTCGGTTGGTGCCCTATATGGAGATCTTCAAGATCAGCGAATTCTACAATTGAGATTCAATTGCAAATGATATTACGACAGAATATGCAGCAATCGATGTAGAAGTAGAGGACATAAGTTATTGAATTGAATATATATGATACTAAAAGAGTAAGGCCTCTCCTTATTGCATTGAATATATATGTCACATACTTGCATATATGTAGTTTTAATATCAACTTGCCATGCATGAAACATAGAAGTTTCCATCATGAGCAGCTTATTTCTATGCATTGAACATACATCACATACATGCATGCATGTAGATGTAGTTATTTTTAACATAAACTTTCTCTCTTCTTCTTTTTTTAATCATAACCTTGCCTTAATTAATTAATTATATATATATATATATATATAAAACTTTTGGAAGGTGAAATAATATTTATTACGCGTGTGAAAGATAAGGTGTTCAAATTAGCAAAAGATCATATACTGAAAACTTATCAATAATCAATATATTAATTTGTTAAAACTATTTTAGTGTCGGACAGATGCTTCTAGATGTCAGACTATTAATATAATTCATGAACATGTGGTAGCAAAACTTTGCGCAACGTTGAACGCAGAAGAATTTAGTCGAGATTTGGGGTTTCAAAGTATTATTCTCAAAGGACACTCGTTGCTAGTGATTAATGTTCTCCAAGCCAATGGTCCAAACTAGAGTAGATATGAACAATTGGTGGATGACACTAAAGGCATACTTGATAATTTGAGGAGTTGCCCGTTATTTAACCATACAAGACGAGAGGCAAATTCTGCAGCTCATAGTTTAGCAAAAGCAGTAGTAAAACAAATCATGGATAGAGTTTGGATTGAAGAAATTCCTGAAGACATCCGTGATGTCGCATTATTCAGTTTATGAATGAAGTTCAGAATTTTAATTTTAATTTTTTTTTAAATTTATGATATTTAATATAGCAATTTGATGCTTTAAATATCATACTCACGAACATAAGGAGGGGTATAGATCGAAAGTGGTTGTTGTTGATGCACAGTTTTTGATTGGTGATGTGGCACACTTTTGGGTTCATGGTTGAGTGCTTCAAGTGTGAACTTGCCTGCACAATGAAGAAAGACAATAGGATCGTAGAGACCGGGGGTGAGTCGGCGGTGCCACTCTGATGCCTAAGTCACTGAAGTCAGTGTTTGAGAGATGGAGTATGAAAAAGCAACAAGAGCGTAGAAAGAGCAAGAGTTGCCTTACCCAAATGTGAGGTAGTGACTTGTATTATATAGGCATGGAGTACTAATCCCCTAACCAATGACTGACTCTTCCCTGATTTTCTGCGAGGCAGTTGTTATCGAGGGATTTGAGTCGTTATCTGTCTCAAGATCTTAGGAGATCAAGATAGGATTTGGTTGTTATGGAGTTTGTATTTCGAATTCATGCAGATATTGTATCTGATCCGTCTTTCCTAGGGCTCGTCATTTGAATTTAATGGATAAAATTAGATCGTATGTCATTCAAATAAATTCAAATCCTTGATCCCTAAATTTCAGGGTCTTGGATACAAGGGCCTCGAATTCGGAGGTCTCGGACTTGGAGGTTTCGGAGGCTCGTGATCGGTGCCAAATATTGTTTATTTGACCCCTTTAATTTATATTTGCTAAGCCTTTAGCACTGTTAATATCTAACTTTTGTAGTTATTTTTAGTGTTTTATGGTGTACAGGTCACTGCATCAATACATGGCTACCAAAAGGAAAAATCAACTTGAAGAGATGCCATGAAGTTACTGCCAGTGCGTTCGAACGCACTTGGTGCTTTCGAACGTAACTACGGTCGAACGCAGGGAGCATGTTCGAACGTAGGTCCAGTCAGCTCGCGTCTCACATTGTTGCCCTAGCCGGCCCTATGATTCCATTGCTTCCAGCTGGCGTCGCGGCAGTTATCTGCGTTCGATCGCAGACCATACGATCAAACGCATGCATCAGTATGCATCAGTGCGTTCGAACGCAGAGGCTGCGTTCGAATGCAACCTTATGACCTGGCAGCACACCAAAGTTCTATAAATAGCTGCCTTCTTGCATTTTTTCCAAAGTCTTTTCTTTTGGGCGAGTTTTAAGAGCATTTTTCCATTATAGGCCCTGCTCTGCCCTTTTTAATTGTAATCATTTACTTTAATTTAATTTAATACATTCTCTTACTTGTTCTTTACTTTATTGTTATATAGGTGGCTAAAATCTTCAACTAAGGTTGAAGATGAAGCCTCACCCTTAGTTTATTTCATGCCTTTACATTAAACGCATTTACTTTCCGTCTTTTAATTTTTCATACTCGTTCATTTAATTTCTGTGACAAAAGTTAAGTGGTTGTCGTTTTTGAAGCATCAATAGTCATCCTTTGTTGTGTTCCAAGCCGGGTGCACAACGAATAATTAATGATTGATTTAATATCCACTGTGATCCAAGGATACAGTGGATGATTTTATCAAGAATTAATATTCGTTGTAGCTCCTTAACGGTAAACATACCAATTGGTTTGACTTGTGTCAATAACGGCAATAGAGTGTGTTTAAGGGCTTAACTCGATAGGTGGAAAGTGTGTGTTTTATGTTTAAGCTAACTTTTTATATTGGGTGAGGTTAGTCTTTAACCTTAATTAGCTTTATCCATTCCTTTACGCTTTTTAGAATAATTTTAATTTCTGCAAGTTACGTGTTCGATGATACAACTTTTTATTTTTTATTTTTTTTCGGTACTAGGTTAAAATAAATTTAATTTAAGAATAATATTAGTTTTGTTTAGCAAAACTCCGTTATCTGTGGTTCGATCAAGGTACTTGCTCAATACTATACGACCTAACGATTTGTGCTATTGTGAGTACCCAAATTTGGTACGATCAAATTTTGGCGCCGTTGCCGGGAAACTGTTGTTTTTGTTTAAATTAATATTATTTTTAGATTGATTTTATTTTTCTACTAGTATTTATTGCATGCAATTTCAATTCTGTTCATAGTTTATTTTTGCATTTTAATTAATTTATGTTAACTTTTTAGAATAGTGTTTGGCTAATTTCTGGTTTAATTTGGTTTCTGGAAAATCAGGCGCCTACAGTGCGTTCAATCGCAATTCTTGCGATCGAACGCGCTGTCGCCTATTCCATAATTTTCGCATACCTGCGAACGCTTGTTACGCATCTGCGTGTAAGTGCAAGTCCCTGCCAGAAAGCAGTGCAATGCTACGTTCTAACGCACCTGGGTTGTGTTCGAACGCACTTGCAGAGCCTGCCAAATTGTTGTGTATGTGCGATCGAACGTGCTGCCTGCGCTCGAGCGCACCTCTGCTTTCTGCACCAGCATATCCTAGGTAGTATGTATTTTCCTGTTTCCAATAGTTTTAATTAATTGTTAACTTAGTCTTATTTGATCTC
>VIBQ01000222.1:0-21836 GCA_006937295.1 Carpinus fangiana | reverse complement strand
CTATTTTTTTTTTTTAAAAAAAAATTATTATCTTTTTGGGACCATCCTATGGCTTGGAGGGGCTGGCCCCCAAAGTCAAATGGTGGTTCCGCCCCTTGTTGATACCATAGGTCATATTTTCTAACAAGAAAAACCGCTCATTATAATAAGTTAGATATGTAAGAGTATTATTAGCAGCTATACTAAATTTTATTCACCAAAATAGCTAAAATCATATTTCTTTATTTTAACTATCAACTTTTGTAAAGCACTCACATAGTCTCACAATTTTAACTATCTACTTTTACTATACCATTAAATATTCTTTTTGAAAGATTTTTTTATTTTTTCTCTAACATTTATATTTTTGATTGTTTGTATTTTCCCAACGATTTTTGAATTTTTGTCTTTTTGTAACGGTCATTGAAAAAAAAAAGAAAAAAAAAAAAGAGCATTTCCTCTCGGATTATCATTCACCTCAACCAAGGTTTATTTTCCATTCAATATACGTTTTTTTTTCCCCTCTTGGTGAGTGAAAAGTGAGGAGAGAGAAAAATGATTTTAATCATTTTTTATTCATTTGGTAAATGAACACAACTCACTATTTTTTTTTTCCACCAAAATAGTGAGACCTCTTGTAAGGTATGGACAAAGTTTTTCTTCAAACTGAGTTTGAAGAATTTTCTCCAACCTAATCTATAAAAGCGGCATGTGTTCATTTATTTAATAACATGTGAGATGACATGAGTTTTTAATAAAATTTATTCCAACTTTGTCCTTACCATTAAAAAAACATGTGCAACTCACATGTTCAAATGACATATATCACTTTTATAGACTAGGTTGGAGGAGTTTGGAGGAAAACTTTGTCTATGAGATATTTAGAGCATTTTCACCAAATTGGCTCACCAAATAGTTAAAAAATGATTTTGGTGAGACTACTATTAATACTCTAATAGATTCTGACTTCACCATCTCATCTTTTATGCTACTTAAAACAGAGGAAGTGCAGGTCATTCTGGTTGTAATTCATTGGTGAAAATAATATATATATATATATATATTTGTGTTTGATAATAATATATGTAGTTGATTATGAAATAGATAACATTAAAGATTCAATGCCATAACATTATTTATAACATAAAGTTCCGAGAAAGTCTTGGCTTTATTCTCCTAAACATCTCCTAACCAACTCTATACATATTTTTATTAACTTACCATTGAATATGTATGACCCACATGTAAACCTACAAATCCAATAATGGATTTGAATCCATTTGAAAAAAAAAATGATTAGGAGAATGAGGCCTAACATTTCTCTAAAGTTAACGTACATCTAAATCTTTGCAGAATTGTATATTTAAATTCTTTCACAAGTAACATTACATTACAAGAACTAATGACACTATTTTGAATACGGAGAATGCTAGGTGCTTTCTTGGTGTACTTCTGGTGTTTTTATAGTCTTGCGTGAATATTATTTTCTAAAACAGTTTTTTTTTAAAAAAGTACAATTATTAACATAAAGGTGGATGCTAGGCTCCTCAAATCCAAACACTAACTCAAAAAAAAAAAAAACAAAAAAACAAAAAAACAAAAACAAAAACAAACAAACAAACAAACTTTAAGAGTCCTACATTAAATAAAAGAAACCAAGTCAGTCAATTGATTAATTCACCCAAAAAAATAAAAAACCTCTACTTACAGGCAATCACATGAAACACTACATCATTTTATTTGTCTCACATATGTAGCTCCTACAACGGGAAATATATCTCTAAGAACGAGATTAATATTAGAAGCACCAAGTATTATGGGTGCATATTAGATTTCATAATGTGGAAATATAAAGAAAAGAGAGAAAGACACGAGAGAAAGACACAAAAATTAAGGTGGTTCAGCATATAACCTACATCGATAAACTAAAGCTTTATAGGCTATATATTTCCTTGATATGAGTACATAGCTCTATTTATAGAGCTTTAACATAATTTCAAGTGAGGAAATATGTCATACCTGCAGTGATGAGAATGAAGTATTCCTTTTTGTGGGCTTGGCTCGACAAGTGTGGTTTAGGCAGAATGAATTTATACATGAGGGGTCTTTCTCCCACCTAGATGTGCTGGTCTAGAAGGCACGGAGTGAACTGGCAGAATTTGAAGAGGCATTTAGTAGAGTCAAGGAGCCTGTTCCAACAGGAAGCATGGAAAATGTAATTTGGCAAGCTCCTTCAAATCGTTTGTACAAGGCTAAAGGCCCATTTGGGAGTGCAATTTCGATAATTACGTTTTAAAAAATTGTGTTTTTGAAATCGCTACTTTTTAAAATCGCATAGGTGTTTGGTAAAACATGTTAAAAAGTATTTTTTTTTGTTTTTTTTTAATCAATTGAGCATTTGGGTAAAATTAGCATATAATTGCGATTTCAGGCCAAATAGTTAAATATTGTCCTAAATATTTTTTTTTAAGTGAAATCGTGATTTTGATTTAAATTCACACTTTTTCAAATAAGCACCCTTTAGTCAGCTTATTAAAATCATAGATTTTTTCACGACTTTAAAATTTTCGTTTTTAAAATCGCAATCCCAAACACTCAAAAATTGTGATTTGGTTTAAAAACGCAGATTCATTTTTTAAAAAACGCACTCTCAAACGGACCTTAACTAGGACGCAGCTGTGAACTCACAAAGTGACCATATGGGCATCGATATAGTTATACGGGACCAAGATGGTGGAGTGAAAGCAGCCCAATGCAGTTTTTATATGAGCAATTTTGATCCCACTACTGCACAGGCTATGGTGGCGGTGCGAACACTAAGTTGTTGCAATGAGGTTAGATTGGATAAAATATATCTGGAGGGTGATGCCAAAAATGTGGTGGACACACTGAATTCTATAGAAGACAACTGTAGTAAGATAGAAGGATAATTAATAACAAATTAGATCAACAATAATCACAAATTAGATCTTTATTAATCAAAAAGATTTATATCTTAACGGTGCATAGTATTTTACTTAATTAATTACAAAAAAAAAAAGAGAGTATGTTCTTTGGTCTTTTCTTTTATATATTTTAAGCAATAAGACAAGGCATTAGCTAAAAGCACTACTTTTCCGGTTGACAACCACAATTGATTATGAAAATAAAAAGGTAATCATAAAATTAATGGCTGCAGATGCAGCCTCAAAGCTAATTTGTCACTCTATCAAATCACATGTTTTTCACAACAATATTATAATTTGATAGCCCTATAAAAGATTCTTCATTAACAGTTTCCTCTCCATATAATTTAGAACTGTACTTTATAATCAATCTTGTTCATAGAACAATAAAATGATAATTTCCTCTCCATATAATTCAGTACTGTACTTTATAGTATGTTTATAACACATATAAACATCATGGTAATTTCCTTTTATCATTTTATTGACATTTCTCTATTATGTTAAGAGAAATGTCATGTTTCCAAGCTCATTTGTACTTCCATACAAAAACACCTCAATAGTAATTAACTGTTTTTTCACTCATTAAAGTGTTTCATGTTTTCCTAAACTTGTACAAACGAGCCTTAATCCCGTTCATAAGCCACCTTACAATCTACATTAAAACATATTGTGTTTATGTTCTTGATTTTCCTCCGGTGCACAATTTTGTAAGAACTCAAATATTATATTTCAGTGAGCTAAGAGAGGGTTGTTTGGCTCGCTCCTCTCTTACAGTTTGTGTGAGTAAACCACACAAGCATACATGTTTCACAAAAACGTTTAGTCGCTAGAGTTTCAAGATTACAAGAGAAAGCCAAATAGAAGAATTTTCTAGTGGTTCTGGAGCAACTTGTTGGGATGTATGTGCATGTAGTAGAGTCTTTACAAAAATATGGAGAGATCATGCAATAAAAATTTAACTACAAGAAGAGTTTTGTAATGAAAGAAGAAGAAAGGGAAGAAGGAGAAGAACACATATAAGATATAAGACTACATTTTGTCACATTAGATTCGGTGATTTGAATGTTACAAGAGAGAACAATATAAAGGCATATGAAGGAAACACATCTCATCGATCATGAAGTGAATCATGGGTTGAGAGACTACTCTAATACCATAAAAACTTAAAGAATATTAGGTGAAATTATCTTGGTGATTTGAACGTTACAAGAGAGAACAATATATAAGCATATGAAGGGAACACATCACATAAATCATGGAGTGAATCATGGGATGAGAGACTGCTCTGATACCATGAAAACTTAAAGAATATTAGGTGAAATTATCTTGGTGATTTGAATGTTACAAGAGATAACAATATATAGGTATATGAAGGGAACACATCCCATAGAACATGAGGTGAATCATCGGTTGAGGGGCTGTTATAGGAAGGAGAGTAATATGCAATTCCAAGAAACATGGAGGAGGAAATTATGGAATTGTTGCCTTGCTTTGGTATGCTTGACTTGATTAGATTTTATTTTCTAACATTCTCTTGCAACTACTATCAGTTTGATAAACAAAAAAAATAATTGGCTGTTTGTCGATTGAATCTTGACATAAACCACTGGAGGCGATCGTATCTCATCGTAAAAACACCAAGGGGTGGTCGAATCTCGCCGCAAATACCAAGGGCCAGTCAAATTAATACCAAATATATGATTTGATTTGATTTTTTTTGTGTTGGGTTGGAGATGAAGGTGAGAGAGTACATCTTCTAGTCCTCAGAAGCTTGCATGTTGAGCATGCATGGTGAATTGAAGGAGCACCCAGTTTCCGGATACTCTCCTTCATTCCGCCACCACATGTCTCTTTCTACGACAAACAAAATTCCAACGAATGACTTCCTAATCTTAGGCTCTATCAGTTCGTTTTGCTGTAAAATGATTTTCGTAAGAAAATATTTTCCAAAAAAAGATTTCTTGGAAAACATTTTACAGTGTTTAGCACATAAGGAAAATAACAATTTAATTTTTGTTTATATATATATCATATTAAACTCCAAGGACTTAACTGGGACGTGCCCAGAACCTGTTTGAGACTCGACTGGGGCTCGTTCGAGCAAGTTTTGGTTGGGTCCCAGGCGAGTCACGGTCCGGGCGGGGTCCTAGGTGGGTCTTGGTCAAGTCTTGTGTGGGTCCCAGGTAAGTCCTAGTCAGGTCTCGACGGGGTCCCAAGCAAGCCTGGTCAAGTCTCGGGCGGGTCCTAGGTAGGTCCATTCAAGTCCTGGGCAAGTCTTGTGCAGTTCTTGGCAGGGTCTCAAGCGGGTCTTGAGCGAGTCTCGGTAGGGGTCCTAGGTGAGTCTAGGCAAGGTACGTCGATATGAGAATGAGATACTCAAAGCCGGAAAATGGTTTACGATTTTGAAAACTATAAATCATTTTCCGAAAATTAAAAAGGAATTTTCGGTTAAAAAAAAAATATTTTTCATTAACTATTATTTTACGTCGTACTAAACACCCGAAAATACAAAAAATATTTTGTGTAAATCCTTTTACGGCGAAACGAACGTAAATTAATAATCTTTGACCATTAAGTTTCTTACTCTTATCTCTTTTGCTAGACACTTTTTTTAAAACCAAAGGACGAAAAGGCCTATATTCAGAGAAGAAGAAGAAAAGAAGAAGAGGACACTTTTTTTAAAACCAAAGGACGAAAGGCCTATATTCATTCATCAAAAAAAAAAAAAAAAAGAAGAGACAAAGGCCTATCCAAGAGTAAGGGCAGAAAGACAAGAAATGATGTAGGACGAGATTTGTTTATATTTATGGTAAGAAAATATCAAAAATAATATTAGAGAAATGCCGTTTGATCAGAATTTTACCTGTTCGCTAATAATAGAAGTATAAGAGGAAAGATTATCACGATTCCGTTGATTGTCAATTTTGTCTCCTAAATTTTGGTGGCTTGTTTTCACACCCTATGATCAAAACTTTCCAGGGATTTAATGGAGGAGAAATTGAAACCAATTTCAATGTTAATGAGCTCAATCATAAAGAGAGAAAGATTAGATGCATGTTCTCTCCACTTCAAGCCTTTTTCTTATCTTTTTCTTTTGAGTAATACTCATTTATCACACTAATTTCATACTAGTTGCGTGGCGTATTTGAAGTGACTTTTTTTTTTTTAATTGGCTGACATGGAAGCCTCTTAAAACACATAATGTCAGCCAATATGAAATAAGTGTGAAAAATAACTAACAGAGGAACTAGGAAATTTTGTTTCAGGTGGCCATAACTAAAGATAAGAACTTATTTCTTGTGATATTACTTAATATATTAATATGACATCTTAAAACAAAGTTTATGGTTTAAAAGTAGGAACCTACAATGTTAAAGCCAAAGTTTTTTTTTTTTTTTTTTTTGATATGTTCACACAAGGGAAGGAGGAGGGGGGATTCAAACTGATGACTTCCGCTTTATGGGACATAGCACATAGCCGATTAAGTTACCCCTTAGAGACAGATAAAACAAAAGTTAGGCAAAAAAGTTTGTCAGAGCATGTCGGTAGGGAATAATTCCAATACTGAAAACAGTTATCGATTTTGGGTGGATCAAGACTCGAGTCCAAAAAAAGGAGACTAATTTTTGAGAATTCACTTTACTTGAACTAAACCTAGCTTAAACATGGGCTCCTTTTCACTGAGGCATTGAATGAGGCATTTCAGGGCCGAGGACATCCTTTCTTCCGCAGGGTTAATCGAATGGTGATAGATTCTTGAACAGTGTATTAGCATATTAATTGCCAATCGATTAGAATAGATGTTTGGATTGGGATTTAATCCCCATTTCACTCATCGAATAATCCACGACTGGTTATGGCCCCGAACGGCGAGGTACAACCTTGGGCCTTAGCTAGTCATGGGCCCGGACAAAAACACAATCCTTAGCACATCTTCTCCTCAGACGCTTGCATGTTAGTATGTTACCACTCTCATTCATTCCGCCACATGTCCAAACTCCAAAGGGTTATAGAAAACTAAGATGAATGATGAATCATTGATGGAAATTGAAACCGTTTATAGAAAACTAAGCATTTCGAGGTCTATAATATCTATCTACTTTAGACCCATTACACAAATGAGATCTTGTTGTGTTTACAAAGTCTAGCTCCATGCTCTTATTTACCGGACAAACTTTTGGGTGGGCCAAGACCAAACCTTGGGGTTGCCAAACACCAGATGACATATGACATCTTATATTTTATTTGCTTTCACAATAAAAATAATTTGTTTTGGTCTCTCAGCTTTTTTGTTTACTCAAAATATAGTCTTCCTAAAATTTCATTGATATATGCTAAAAACATATATGTTTTAGTTGTTAGTTGCTAAAAACACATTAATTTATTGCTAAAAACAAAAATTTTACTTTGCCGAACATATTCTATAATTTCAAGCACAACATCAACATACATAGTCGCCCGTAGACAATCCATCGATCGGTGCCACATTGCTACGAAATTAGTATGAATCACGAAGTTTCATTAATCACTTTTGTTTATTATTTAGGGTTAAATACTCTATTAGTTCTTAGGGTTTGAAAACTTTATTTTTTCCTCCTTAGGGTTTGGAAAGTGATCAAATTAGTTTTTACGGTTTTAAAAAGTGACCAAGTTAGTCCTTCCATCAGTTAACCATTAATTGATTTAACGAACTAACACGTGAATCAATTAGAAATTGACACGTGGCTACCTAATTAAATTTTTTATTTTAAAAAAAATTCAAAAGAAAAAAAGGATTCTGATAGATGTGTTGGATTCAAACGAAGAATCACAGAGATCGGAGACACTGAAGAGATACCGTCGCCACTACTGCCACAGTTCTCCACTTCTATTTGTACAAATAACCAAGACGATCAAGAAGAGCAAGATGTTGCTGAGAACAAGAACTTGAGCCTCCTCTTTGACTCCAAGAAGTCCAAGTCTTCTTCTCATTGTGATGAAGCATTTGAAATCGTTACTCGAGGAAATCAAGAACTAGGTTTTGCTTCTGGTGCTCAACAAAGTGGGGAAGTGCCAGGCTCTTTGGCTTTTGAGCCTTCTGGAACTGGGGATCTTGTGAACAAGGTTGAGGATGGTGGTTTGGGGGTAGTTTCGGCCACCCCCTTGGCTCCATGGGGGTGGCCCTCGGTGCCCAAGGGCGTGGCTACGGCCACCCCAAGTTTTTTTCTTCTTTTTTTTTTTTGAAAAAATATATTTTTTTTGAATTTTTTTTAAATAAAAAATTTAATTATGTGGCCATGTATCAATTTTTAATTGGTTCATGTGTTAGTTCATTAAGTCAATTAACGATCAACTGACCGAATGATTAATTTATGCACTTTTCAAAACTACAAGAATTAATTTGATTACTTTCCAAACCTTAGGAACTAATGAAGTATTTAACCCTATTATTTATACGTATGTGATATGTGCATGCCCCAAAACCGATCGAGTGGAGCCCAGCATTTCCTATTATATCCCTGCTGCATCATGTATTGTGGATTCTTAAAAAGCCGATATTTCCGGCATTATTTTAATTTTATGGTTAAGTTAATCTTATAATATTAGTGCACTACAAAGCATTCACATTTCAGATAATACAAAATATTAGTCAAGCAAAAATGCCACCTGCCACATGCTACTCGTGATTAGTAATTATTTTTAAAAGAAATTAAATGATAAAAATATAACTTAAACTCAACTTTAGTTTAATTTTTTTCTTGAGTTTAAAAAAAAACAAAAATTATATACGGAGGAGAGAATCTTAAACTAAAGAGAGAAGAAGAAATTTGATTAAAAATTTAGGTCAAAATTAAGTTTAAATTATGCCTATATCCCTCCTCATTTTTAAAACATTTCTTCTGAGAAAGAAACAAAGTTAAAAACATACATTTAGTTCGAAGTTGATAAAAGTAATTAATAATAAAAAAAGAAAGAAGTGAGACACGTGAGTTTCACCAGATTATCCAACTCTACCTTTTAAAAAGAGAAATTGGGACAAGAGAAAAATTTCGACGACTTTGCGAAACGTTTCATATTGATGAGGTCAGTCAAATTAGATGCGTCATGAAATCATGGGTCTGGACTCTGGATCCTCTCACATTAGAGGGAAATATGAGATTCTCGCATTGATTTGATCTTTGACTAAATCTTGACTATTCAATTTAATTTAACAGCCTACTGTCCCTCACTCAAAATTAAATATTAAAAAATTAATTAATTTAAAAAAAGTAATAAATTATTATAAAATCAAAGAAGGAAAAATATGAGCCTTGGAGTGGTTTCAACCATCCCAGTTGAGCCTAGGGGTGGCCGAAGCCATCCCTTATGGCCAAAAATTTTGAATTCTTTTTGAGTTTTGCCATAAGTGGTAGCCGAACCACCCCAATTGACACCAGGGTGGCCCCCAACCCACCCTCTGGAGTCATAGGGGTGGCTTCGACCAGGAGTAGCCTGCCACCCTAACTGTTTCCTTATTTGATTTTAATTTTTTTTTTTAATTTTTATTTTTAAAAGTTAATTAATACTTTAGTATTTAATTTTAAGTGGGACACACAGCGTAATATGGGCTGTTGGATTAAATTAAATGGTCAAGATTGCAATATGAGAATCTCATATTTTTTTTTGGACTGAGTTTTCCATCACTTCCTTTAACCCAGTTTATAAAAATGACATGTGCCTCTTTTTTAATAACATGTGAGATGCATATAAATTTTTAATATTATTTATTCCAACTTTTTCTTTACTATTAAAAAAAATATATGCATCTTACATGTTCAAATGACACATATAATTATTTTTATAAACTAAGTTAGAAAAAGTTTCTTCAATCCAATTTATAAGAAAATTGTGTTCTTCTCCTCTACTATGAGGGGATCCGGATCCATGATTTCAACGTCATCCAACAGTCTATTTGAATTTGATAGATACCTTCGCGAATCTTTTCAAGTCCTCACATGCATGCACAAACGTCCTGTCTATTTTTTTTTTTAGAGAAAACGATTAAGACCTTTCATTGAAAGAAAAAGAAGAGCCCAAGCTCTTTACATCCAGAGCTTAAAGCTCAAAAAAGAAATAGTATTAAAAATACTATGGGATACTCCTGCAGCCAGACCCGATCATCTTCATAGAGCAGAGCCTCCTTGGCGAGCATGGGTGCATCTTCAACGCCCTACGATACCAAGGCCCACGTCCCTCCTCCTCTAGCCGAAAAAACCAGTATGACAATCATCAAAAGACCAATCCTGTTCCAGTAGACCCCTCCTCGTAAAGGCTCTTAACAAATACCGGTAGTCCCTTCCAACCAGAATATTGCAGCCCAATATTACTGCAGAAAATCCACTGCTGCAAGGGCAATGGAGTCTCTGCTTTCAGTAAGCCAGAGCTGAATCCGCCAAGACAATGTCGCCAATACAATCCGGGGTAGAGTGCTCCCAGTTTCTATCAATGACATTTTTTAAAGCTGCCTTAGCTAAACCGTGAGCCGCACGATTGGAGTCTCTCCTCACATGCTCAAACTGCCAGCAAGGTGAAGAGCTCCAAACCTTCACTATGTCTTCGATCAGATGGCCTATTCTTCTGCTGGAGGCATCTCTTTTCTGAATTGCTGAAATGACCACTTGTGAGTCCCCTTCTAGAATTAAGTTGGTAATTCCCAGCTCCTTGCTAAACTTCGCCCCGTGGAACAGAGCAACGGCTTCAGCAGCTGCGGGTTCCAGAAAACCAGGCTTAGATAAGCTCCAAGCTGGCCTAACTTTCCCTTCATGATTTCTTAAAATAATTCCCATTCCCACACGTCTTCCCTCCATATCCAGAGCAGCATCACAGTTCACCTTGAAACACCCCTCTGAAGGACATTGCCAATGATTAATGTACTCCTGTTGTGGGACTCCTCCTTCCATCTTGTTTATCAGGTGGAAGTCTGTTTGATTTTGCTGGGCACTAAGAGCCAGAGTGTTCGGATGGGCAAAAACCCCCTCGTGGATCCATTCATTTCGTCTTAGCCAGATCTTCCTCGCTGTAACCGAGAATATTTCGAATTCTTCTGTCGTGCCTTCTTGAAGAAAATGCTCAGCAATTTGCCTAAAGTTTTTTACAGAGAAACATGGACTTTTTTTGGAAACATTTCAGACTAGCACACCAAACATCAGAGGAAGAACTGCACTCCCAAAGAATATGCTCAGTAGATTCGGTTTCCAGTCCACACATTGGGTAGGAAGGGTCAGTAATGATCTTCCGTTTTGCAAGATTCTCCCTTGTGGGGAGCAGGTTTTGGCAAGCCCTCCACATAAAAGTCTTGACAGCGTTTGGTATTTGAGAGTTCCAGATTCCTTTCCAGATTTTTTCCTCACTCCTGTTGGAACAGCCGGCTTGACGTGATGCCTCTAATTCCTTTGCCATGTGATATGCACTGCCAACCGAAAATTCTCCCTTCATAGTTCCCCTCCAGATTTGCTTGTCCGGCTGATTAGTAAAACTAATAGGGATGGACTGGATTGCCTCGACTTCTTCTTTGTTAAAAATATCTCGGAGCAAAGAATGCTTCCACCCACCAACTCTGTGGTCAATAAGCTCACTAACCAAAGCGTCAATAGCTAGACCCCTCGGGGGAGATTGAATACAGTAGGTAGATGGCGTTGGCAGCCATTTATCTCCCCAAATATGCACCCTGGAACCATCGCCAATCTTCCAAAATAGCCCCTCTTGAATCAAAGCTCTAGAGTTGTGAATGCTTCTCCAAATAAAAGAGGGCTTATTGCCTAGTTTGGCCTCTAGGATAGACCCGTTAGGGTAATACTTTGCTTTCATTATTTTTGCTGTAAGGCTGTCCTCCGACTTCCAAAGTCTCCAAAATTGTTTTGCAAGGAGGGCTTTGTTGAAAAAATGTAAATCTCGAAAACCCATTCCCCCACGAGATTTTGGCAAACCCATTCTACTCCAACTCATCCATGGGATACCATTCTCATTTTTTTTATGTCCCCACCAAAATTTCTGCATTAAAGAATTTATTTTAGAGCATAGTGCCTTTGGTAAAAGAAAGACACTCATGCTATACGTGGGTATAGCCTGAATGACAGCCTTAAGTAGCACCTCCTTCCCCGCCTGGGAAAGAAAATTGAGTTTCCAATCTTGGAGCCTTTTCCACACTCTATCCTTAATGCCATGGAAGGCTGTGGACCTAGACTTTCCAACCAAGGCAGGCAATCCGAGATAGGTGTCATAACACTGCGAGGACGGGATCCGAGCTATGTCCATAATTTTTTGTCTGGTTTCTGGAGGCGTATTCCTGCTGAAAAAAATTCCGGTTTTCTCCTTATTAAGTTGTTGTCCGGATGCTTTTTCATAGGCACTCAAGATCATGGACAGCCTATTCCAATGGTCAAGGCTTGCCCTACAAAAAAGTAAGCTGTCATCTGCAAAAAATAAATGATTAATTCGAGGTCCCCTCTTGGAGGTTGGCACCCCTTCAATGGAACCCTCATAATCCGCCTTAGACAACAAAGAGCTCAAAGATTCAGCACAAAGAAGGAATAAGTAAGGTGAAATGGGGTCACCTTGACGCAATCCCCTTGAAGGAGAAATCATGCCCACCGGAGATCCATTGACAAGAACGGAATAGGAGGTGGAAGTAACACACATCATAACAAGATGTATCCACCTTTCAACAAAACCCATCCTCCTCATTACACCCTCCAAAAAACCCCACTCCATCCTATCATACGCTTTGCTCATGTCTAGTTTAACCACCATATAACCCTTTTTACTATACATTTTTGAGTGCATAGTATGAAGGGTTTCGTAGGCAGCGATAATATTATCGGTTATCAATCTCCCTTGAATAAACGCACTTTGAAAAGGTGAAATTATTTTTGGTAACCACACCTTTAAACGATTTGCAAGCACCTTGGAGACCATTTTATAGATGACATTACACAAACTAATAGGACGGAAATCAGAAACTTTTTCAGGAGACTTGACTTTAGGAATAAGAGCAATATAAGTGAAATTCATATCTTTATTCATGCAACCAGAATTAAGGGCAGAAAGTACAATTTGACTGACCTCTTCTCCCACCGTTTCCCAGTTGTCAAGGAAAAAACCGGCTGACAAGCCATCCGGGCCCAGAGCCTTCAGAGGCGCCATCTGCCGTAAGGCTACATACACCTCCTCTTTAGAGAATTCCTTCAAAAAACTCTCATTCATCTCATTAGACACCCTGCCCTCCAATCCCTGCAATCCCAACTCAGTGGCACCATTACTCTCAGACCGGTAAAGATTAGTAAAGTGCTCCACAAAAGTGTTCTCTACATCTTCTCCATTCTCCCATAATCGGTCCCTTCCATCTCTGATTTTGGAAATAAAATTTTTTCTCCTGCGTTGAGTGGCACAAGCATGAAAGAATTTGGTGTTTTTGTCGCCACACTTCAACCATAATTCTTTTGATCTTTGTCGCCAGTGTAAGTCTTCTTGGGCTAGCAACGAATTTGCTTCAAGCTGGAGTTGCTTTAAAAGCTCTCTATTCGGCAAGCCATGCACTCCTTGTAGCTTCGAAATTTCTCTATGTAGGGACATGATTCTCTGTTCCACTCCACCTTGAATAACCTTCTGCCACCTCTTCAATTGCCCTTTACAATGTTGAGCTTTAGAGTTGAAATTCTGCCACTTGTCTCCTTGAGAAAATCTTCTCCTCCATACTTGCTGGATGATTTCTTTGCAATCTTTGTTTTTTCCCCAGTGGGCCTCATACTTCAGATTCTGATGTCTTCTTTTCACCATCTGGTTGTTTGTCAAGGTAATAATCAACGGTGCATGGTCAGAGGTTAAGGACGCTTCAACAACCACCCTTGCTCCTTGAAACAACTCCTGCCAGTTTGGAGAGGCAACGGCTCTATCCAAACGTTCTTGAGTGAAGTCACCTTCTACACGCCCATTGTGCCAAGTGAAGAAAGGACCAGAGGCACCGAGGTCTGAAAGAGTGCACTCTGCCAAAGTCTCCTTAAAAGCTTCCATGAGGCCACGAGCTCTCCTACACCCACCAACCTTTTCCGATGCCACCAAAATTTCGTTGAAGTCTCCTGCACACAGCCAAGGTTGTGGTTGAAATTTTTTTAAGTGTTTTAATAAATTCCATGCCTCCCCTCTCTTGCTTGCATCTGGATGGCCGTAGAATGCAGTAAATTTCCATGACTGACCCTCCACTGAGTTCTTAACAATTGCATGGATATGTCGGCGACTATAATTTTGAATCTCTAGGCCCGCCTCTTCTTTCCACAACAGAGCTAGACCACCACTTTTTCCAACACAATCCACAACAAAAAGATTACTGAACCCCAAAGAACATCTGATTTTTTCCATTTTAACATGCCTCATTTTGGTCTCCATGAGAAAGACCACTGTGGGACGCCTAACCTTCACCATCCGGCGTAGGTCTCTGACTGTCTAAGGGTTCCCAAGCCCTCGACAATTCCAACTGAGGACGATCATTGCGGTCGGCGGTGCTGCCACGCAGCCACCGCCATCCCCGATCCGAAAGAGTCATCAGTTAAGGTCACTCTGGTCCGCATGTTAGCTGTCCTGCCCCGTTTGCCTTGAGTCCCATTTCCTTCCTCACTGTCCACACCTCTTCTTTTGTTTCCTCTATCCCTTTCAACGGCCTGAGTTGGCGAGTTAGGGCATACTTTGGCTCTGCGTTTCCATTTAGTGATCAACTTCCGGGGCATGGTCGTCCCTTCCCCTGTTTTTACTTCAGTCTGAGAGTTTGTTGAGAGGAGGACCAGAGTAGAAGAACACGGTTCAGTAAGTTCGTTGGGCACGTGAGAATCCTTCTTTCTAAGAGGTGGGCCAGTAACTTTCGTATCCACGTGGGTATCTTTATTGCTTTCCAAAAAGTCTACTTTTGTTTCCTTCCTTAACTGAATGTTCTCCTTAGTTACGATAGTTCTTTTGTTGCTATATGGAGTGTTTCCTCTACTTGGCGCCAAATCCCCAACTGGAGGTTTTCCAAAATCACAGACTTCCATGCATTTCCTTCCACCAGCTGCGTCCGTACCCATCACCTGCTCCATCTCCACCATACCATATTTATTACAGCCCACAAAGTCTGAATCCCCTTCCTTACGCAAGGATGTTCTTTCACTGGTTCCTTCATCTCTTTTATTGTTAGATAAGATGTTTCCTTTATTTAATGTCAGACTCCTTGCAGAAACTTTTCCAGAATCATTAATGCATTCCATGCTTTCGCTCTCCCTCATGGTATCCTGGTTCACGTTGTAATTTCCATGACTACCGCTGCCACGTGCTGTAGCATCTCCGTTAACGATCAACACACAGTTCTCCAGCGTTTCCAAATGAGCTCCGCCTCCTATCCCCACCTGTGATTGTTTTTCCCCCTGAGTTGAGCTTGCAGCACTACTAGAATAAGCTTCTGACGAGTGTTTTCTTCCTACAGCGTATCGTTGATCTTGCTGGTGAGGAGAACTGCGCCCACTCCATGAACTGTGAATATTCCCGAAACGGCGGATTGGAGAGGGGACCCTCAACCATGGCCCGTACTGGGGCTCTCCTTTCTTCACTGTTGATGTCGTTCTTTTGAGGCACCCTCATTTCCCATGCTTGATGACACCACACGCAAAACAAAAACGGGGAAGCTGTTCATACTGAAATCGGGCCCATATTGATTTCCCTTGAATCTTCAGTCTCCTTCCTCTTAAAAGAGGTTTGGTCAGGTCCACTTTGATTCGAGCTCTAAGAAACTCTCCCCAAGCGGCTCATTTCTCATCTGTATCTACCATCTCTACTTCTCCAATTGAGGCTCCTATTTGTCTTCCAACTTCCTGTTCCATGCAAGCCAATGGGAGATCGTATATCCTCACCCAAAAGGCCACTTTTTCAAAGGCCATTTCAGACGGTGGAGTTATTCCATCAAAAGCCTCCACTGCAAAAAGAGTGCTTCTTTCGAAAACCCAAGGTCTACCCTCCAATACTCTAATCCTATCACATTCATATTCAAACTCCAAGAGAAACAGATTTTCTCCAAGGACTTTAAAAGACAGATTCCCCAGCGGTCTCCATCCTCTGATCAACTTAGTCCTGATTGTCTCCTTACTAACCAGTCGGTCTGCAATGAGTTTCCCCACCAGACAGAGTTCTCCTCTCTGTGTAAGGTTTTCCATAGCTGGTGCCAAAAATCTCCAGTTCATCATCTTCCTCTTCTACTAGCGAGAAGTTTCCCCAAAGGTTTGTTAAATCCTCTGCCATCTTCATAGATCGCACCCAATCCTCCCACCTAAGAGAGCTAAAGAAAGATCTATTTCAGTTTCCTTCACCGTCCTAAAGACGTGAAAAGCTCGTCCTTTCTCCTCTAAGGTGTTTGAGTCCTAGAGAGAAAAAATCGTATTTAAATTAAATTTACAAACGTCCTGTCTATTTGAAATGAAAGCATATACTATTTTTGAAACATTTCTTTTGAGAAGGAAACAAAAGTTCAAAAGATATATTTAGTTGACTGACTTCAAAAGTTGATAAAAGTAATTAATAAAAAAAAGGTTAAATACTCTTATCATTACAAAACTTGGGAGTATTGAATTTGTAATACTAATAAATAGATGAAGTGATAGATGAAAAAGAAAATTAGTATTTATTATAATACATTTGAACACTTTAATTACTTTAATGAAATTCTCACCATTCAATTTTTTAACAGTATGTATACTATAATTTTAACTACAGCAGAAGAAGAAGAGCAAAAAGCAACATTTAATGACTACTGGGACATCGAGGAAGAATTTATTACTGGGGATAATGGGCCTAGTTTAATGGTTTGACGGATATGTTTTACACCCCGAAAGGCGGAAAGTGATGATGGACAGCGGCACAACCTTTTTCACTCAACATGTACTATTGGGGGTAAGGTATGCAAGCTAGTCATTGACGGGGGCAGCTGCAAGAACGTGGTTGTGGGAGAAGTAGTTCGGAAGCTGACCCTATAAACGAAGAAACACCCTACACCATATCGCTTGGAGTAGCTCAAGAAGAGAAACGAGGTAATAGTATCGAAACGTTGCCTTGTAAATTTTTCAATTGGCACTAAATTCAAAGATAGAACTTGGTGTGACGTGGTTGTAGTGACCCAAATTATTTACTAGGCATAAGTGGCTTAGTTGAGAGAGTTAATTTGGGCTTTGGGTCACTAAGGACACTAGAAGGGTAATTTAGACTTTGGAGCGGACGTACGCTAGGTCTGATGGACATAAGCTGCTGTCTGTAGTGCGGACATACGTGGGGGGACCACCGGACATAAGCTCTGCAAATCGTACAGCGGACGTACGCCAAAAGTACCAGACGTACGCTACTTTTTTAATACCCTTTGGTTAATACCTAGACGTACGAGGCAGCCATGGAACCATTGAGCAAGAACCACCAGACGTACGCCCCTTGGCCGGACGTCAGCTGCTTTTCTGGGCCTATAAATAGACCCCTACCCCCTTCGTGTTTCTCACAATTTCCAGACGCCTCCAGGCTACCAGAGTGTTCCTAGAGTGTTTTCCAAAGTGTTTTGAGTGTGTGTGAGGCGTTTGCGAGTTTCGGAATGTTCGTGAATCAGAACTCTTGCGATTTTGTTTCAAGGAGGTAACATTTGATCCTTAACTTTTAATTAAGTCGTTATGCTACTTGTTTAGTGTTTAGTTGTAGTTGTTAGCTTAGTTATCCTTTAAAACCCGTTTGGGTTAGCATTTTCGATTAGCTTAGCATCGTTACATTACATGGAGGCTATTAACTAGACTAGAAAGTTTTAGGGTGTTCCTAATAGCCCTAGGAGTCGGAGAATAGGCGGACTTTGGAGAAAAAATGAGGTTCTCCCTGAGAACCCACATAGCGAACGTACAGTGTTGTGCCGGAGGTACGGCTTATCATAATATGGCAGACGTACGCTCCCGAGCCGGACGTACAGCTAGTGTGTGACAGGGAAACCCTATTTTCACCAACTGTCCCGTAGCTCCTATTTTCCTTACTTTAAAGTTATCTTAGTGGAATTATGACTAATAGAAGGTTTTCCACAGATTTGGAGAACCCGGACCTTTCGGAGTTTTTGGAGACGCATATCGATCCAGGTGAGTTTTATTAATGCTTATTGCTATTTTTCCATGCACTGTACACTTATTTTGTGTATCGAGAAAACATGCATATTTTACAACTCTCACAGTTTGTACTTATTGCACATGAACTCTGTCATTTTGAGAAGAACATTATGTTGAACATTTTAACTAAATAAGACTTGTAAAATGACATGCATGTAAAATACAAACAAGATAATTGCATCATATGACATGGTATACCAGTACGTGCGGTAGTAATGGCCATGGGCTTACTATATGTGTTAGCTTTATGGTCAAATGCATGTGTCATACGGGCTGTGGATCCATTGGTTTCGTGACCTTGATGCAACCATTCCCAATGGTTCGGTCACTATAGGACGGACGTCATTAGTTGGTGTGGGCCACTTGGGGTCAGACTCGATCATGCCACTAATGTTACGTACGGTATGTTGTGCAATGGTTGGGGCCAGTGACATTGTATTATAGGTCCCTCGGGACAACATCAACCCTACTGAGAATGGGTAATATCTCGAGTAAACCATACTGTTGAACTATGACTATTGTTTACACCATATGCATATATCATTACTATATATATCATGCATAAATAAACTGTCATGATGGAACTGCTTTTGCTTATTAAACATTTGAGTTCATTACTAAAACTGGCATGGGTATTATTTGTGTTAAAAATCACTAAGTCTTAGACTTACCTCTTTATTTTATGTCTTTCCCCATCATTACGTATAATTGCGTGGTTTAGCTGCACTAGACGAAGATGTCGTCGAAGACTACTTGGATGATTGCTCAGGACCTGATATGGGTGATCTTTGAGGATATGGATCCCGTTTGGCTTAGGACGATGTGAGAAGATGAAGGAACTGCCTGTGCAGACATGATAGAAATTTTGATCTCATTAGCCCTACTTAAGCTTAAGTCTAGACTCTGATATGTTGATTTTTTGTGAACAATATTGTTGTATCTTATTTGGGGATGTATCTATTTTCCTGATTATGGTTTGATGACCAATACATTTGATGATTATCTATCATATTATAGATGTAGTACTTTATTTCTAGTATTGATGTGTGATGTTTCTATTATCGTCTCTTAATCCCATAGTCTTGGTAAAGTCTTCCGCTACAGTTTTCTTATTACGACGAGAAAAGTATTTTTCCGAAGGTCGTGTCTTGGAGGGATATGGTTGGAATGGCGCGTCATGGGATCAATTACTAGTTAATTGATTTGCCCATCGGGTGGGGCGTTACAGTGGTGGCCATGGATGCCTGCCACCTATTACTGGGGAAACCGTGGCAATATGATCGGAATGCTCAACACGATGGACAGAAGAATACCTACAGCTTCTTGGTGGATAATGTGAAGCTTACTCTCCTACTTAACCTAGGAGACGTACCCAAACCTCCAAAAGAGGTGGGCCAAATACTTCTAGCCAAACGAGAATTCATAAGAGAGATGCTCGACACTGATCAAGTGTACCTACTCTACAACAAAGAAGGCAACCCAACAGGGACTGTACCGGAGGCAGTTAAGGGTTTGTTGGAGGAATTTGTTGATGTATTCCCAAAAGACCTACCCGAGGAGCTACTGCTCTTTTGTGACATTCAACACTAAATTGATTTGGTGCCAGATTCTAGTTTTCCTAACCAACCACACTACTGTATGAGTCTCAAAGAGTATGAAGAGTTACAGAGACAAGTGGAGGAATTACTGGCAAAAGGGCACATTATGGAGAGTTTGAGCCCATGGGTAGTTTCATCATTGCTCATACCTAAGAAAGATGAGACGTGGAGGATAAGTGTGGACAGCCGCGCCATCAATAAAATCACAATACGGTATAGATTTCCCATTCTACGATTATATGACCTATTGGATCAATTGACTGGGGCAACTGTATTTACCAAACTGGATTTAAAGAGTGGGTACCACCAGATCCGAGTACGGATTAGTAATGAATGGAAAACCGTGTTTAAAATGTGCGAGGGCCTTTATGAATGGTTGGTGATGCTGTTTGGATTATCTAATGCTCTTAGTACCTTTATGCGAGTAATGATTCAAGTGTTCCGCCCATTCATTGGCAAATCAGTGGTCGTCTACTTTGACGACATCCTCATTTATACCTCCAACCCTGAGACACACATTCAGCATATATGGGAGGTACTACTTGTGCTACGACAAGAGAAATGTTATGCAGCACCGACCAAATGTTCTTTTATGACCGATTCGGTACTTTTTCTTGGTTATGTGGTGTCCAAGGATGGGTTAGCAGTGGATGAAACAAAGGTAGCAGCAGCCCGTGATTGGCCTTTTCCTACTACACTACATGAGGTACGCAGTTTCCATGAGTTGGTATCTCTTTATCGGCGCTTCATTAAAAATTTTAGCACTATATTGGCACCAATCACAGAATGCATGAAGGCGGGAAAATTCTCATGGAATGAGGCAGCTACTAATGCCTTCGAGTTAATCAAGGTCAAACTGACCACAACTCCATTATTTGTCCTCCCAGACTTTGACATATCGTTTGAATTGCATAGTGATGCATCAAAGATAGACATTGGAGCGGTACTTAGCCAAATGAGCAAACCGATGGCCTATTTCAGTGAAAAGTTGAAGAGGGCACAACACAATTATAGTACTTACGACATTGAGTTCTATGCATTAGTTCAGTCACTAAAACATTGGAGCTCATACCTCGCCTATAATGACTTCATCTTGTACTCCGACCATGAAGCATTGAAACATCTCAATAGTCAAGATAAGTTATCTGCTCGGCATGCTAAATGGGCTGCTTTCGTGCAACAATTTTCTTCCACCATTAAGCATAAGTTGGGAGCATTGAACAAAGTGAGCGATGCCTTCAGCTAGAAAACATCATTGCTCACCACCATTAAATCCGAGGTAATAGGATATTAAAAGATTCCTTATCTATTGACCCCTTTTTTGGCCCTATTATGGAGGACGTGTCTGCGGGAGCGCGGGGAGGCTTCGGGTTGTATAATGGGTTCCTATTCAATGGCACTCAATTGTGCATTCTTGAAGGTAGTCTACGGCTGAAAATTATCAAGGAACGCCATAATGAAGGTCACATAGGGCAAGATAAAACACTACAACTGGTGGCCGAACAGTTCTATTGGCCGAGTATGCAGAGAGAGGTGGACAAACTTGTGAAGAGTTGTCGGATATGTCAAGTGTCAAAAGGATTGGCTACCAATGTCGGATTATTTTTGCCTCTTCCTAATCCGGAGCAACCGTGGACAAACATGAGCATGGACTTTGTGTTGGGCTTACTAAGGACCCAAAAGGGTAATGACTCCATCTTTGTGGTTGTTGATAGATTCTCTAAGATGGTGCATTTTATCCCGTGCAAGAAAACCGCCAATGCGGTAAATGTGGCGCAATTGTATTTTAGGGAGGTATACTGCCTCCATGGATTACCATTGTTTATAGTATCCGACCGCGACACAAGGTTCCTTAGCCACTTTTGGCGATGCTTATGGAGGTTGTTGAGCACAAAACTTGATTTCAACAGCGCCTACCATCCACAAACAGATGGACAAACAGAAGTCGTTAATCGATCATTGGGAGCACTACTTTGGAGTTTGGTGGGGGAAACACATAAAGTAATGGGATACAAAATTGTTCCAAGCTGAGTTCGTCTACAACCGTTTAACAAACTGAAGCACAGGCTTTAGCCCGTTTACCATCATTTATGGGAGTAATCCTCGTGCCCCATTAGATTTGGCACCTATCCCAGACATGAGGCAAACAAACATGA
>VIBQ01000221.1:0-15537 GCA_006937295.1 Carpinus fangiana | reverse complement strand
TGAAAAACCCTATGCAGACTCCAAAAACTTGTTTATCACAATTTATGCGGAATTGAAACAATTCAACCAAATATGTAAAGCAATAAGCAATAAACAACGCACAGAATTTGGTTACGAAGAGGAAACCATTTAGAGAACTCTCTAAAATGTAAAACCTCTCCGGGGCAGCCAAACCCAGGAAATCAACTAACTCAGTAAAAAGATAAAGGATTACAAGATGTTCATACTCACAAAACCTTTGCTATGACACGATCTTGTATAAGACAAGCGACCCACTTGCCTTCTACCGCAGTAGCCCTTTCCAGAGACAGCTGGCACAATCCTTCTACGTGATTTCCTTTCACCGGAACTCCGGTTGACTTCACTTCAACAAACGACGAACAATGATGAGTAAGAAACTAAACACTCCAAGAGAGAGAACTTAATCGTTCTATATCAAAGACTCTCTTGGCTCACAAAGGCGAATTCTAGATGCGGAATTCGTACCTCATACAGATCTGTAAAGATCTATATATAATTACATAGACTCTTAGTTCTAGTTAAACTCAAATACAGGTTAAATAAACCCTAGCCGCAACATACCGTTCGGACGGTCACTTGGCGCGTCCGAACGGCTATGTAAAATAGAAGCCGAATATGACTTTTAACGTGGGCCGTTCGGACGGTATACATGGCCGTCCAAACGGTCCTAGGGCAACATCGCTAACTCTTCCATCTTCTGATGCGGCGCGTTCGGAGGCGTCCGAACGGCTAGCGAACGGCCAGCGAACGGGACACTCGGGAATTAGTACTGGGAGCTGCAGCACGTTCGAACGGTTCCTCTTTCCGTCCGGACGGTCTGCGAACGGCTTGCGAACGCGCTTCCGAACGGTGCCCTCGGGTTTTAGTGTGAAGTCTTTCACTGCATCACGTCCGGACGGGAGAACTGGCCGTCCGGACGGTCCTTCTTCCATTTCCCTTGAAACTTCTGCACAAACTTCCGAGAGATGCGAGAAACATAAAAGATCGATTTACAATGTTTTGATCACCAAGAAATAGCCAACTAAAAATAACTAACAGATTCCTTCTCAATGGTTTAAACCCCTCCTTCAACAACTTTATCACCACTGTCTCCCTGCTGACCTAAGAGAAAGAACTCTCTCTTAACGATTTCCAAGAAGAACTCATAAATCAAGTAACATTGATTAATCAGCAGCAAGCTTTAGCAATTGACACTTCAACCTTTGCTTTTTTTTACACAAAAGCAGGGTCAAAAACCATTCAAAAATTGTGGTCTATATCCTTCCAGAAACTTTAGCCCTAGACCACTTGCTGACAGATTCTCTACAGATGCTCTTGCATCCAGTGCTGCCCCAACGTATACTAATTCTTCTGGTCCAAAGTACAACAACACTTTTGCTTACTCTCCTGGTCCAAGGCCTACTTACTATCTTGGTCCAAGGTACAACAATACTCCTACTTTACTGCCAACTCTAGGCTCCAATCAGCCACCTCACATACCTTGCTAAATATGTGGTAAACTAAAATCAAGCATTGGATTATTATCATTGGATGGACTATTCCTTCCAAGGAAGACACCCTCCTCCTCAATTAGTTGCAATGGTAGCTCAATCCAACAATGTCTTTGAAGATCCTCAACAGTTTGTTGACAGTGCAGCCAATACACACAATACTTAGGACTTGAGACCGTCAATATTCAAGAACCTTTTCAACACAATGACATTGTGGCTATGGGGAATGGAACAACGCTTGCTATAGAAAACTTTGGTTCTACAACTCTTCACTCCTTTAACTCTAATTTTCACCTTAAGAATGTTTTACATAGCTCTAAATCAGTTGCAGACTTGGTTTCAATTCAACGTTTTTGTGTAGACAATTCATGCTTCTTTATATTAACATTTTCTCATTATTTTATCATTGATCTTTCGACAAAAACAATCCTCCTGTAAGAGAAGAGTGAGAATGGCATGTATCAAGAGTTGGGCAAGTCTCACAGCATCAACAAGTCTTTTATAGTTTTATTAGGAACAAGAACATCATCCTTAGTATGGCATTTTAGGTTAGGTCATCCTTTTAATGATGTAGTTACTCGAGTAGTTTGAGATAACAATTTACCCCTGTTCGAACAAGTGGCTCATATTTTACCATTGGCCCATTGGGTGTGATTAGTTTATGTGGGCCTAAGGACAAATAAGTTGTGGAGGTATTTCAGGGTTTTTCAAAATACTTACAATTAGGGTTTTTCTATAAATATGTTATATTGTAACCCTAAATCATTGAATAGAAAAATATAGCTGCACTCTCCTATGGACGTAGGCACATCCAGCCTCTTGAAAATTGTAACCTTTAACCCCTGTCTCTTTTTCCCAGTCTGGTTCTCCACTTCACCTTTTCACAACTTGAACTTGGCAAACGTTTTTGATTTGTGCCACATGAAGTACACCCAAACTTATGAGCATCCAATTTCTGTATTAAGTGCCTCAGGACATATAATGGCGCTAAGTAAACAAATAACAAGTTTAGAGATTTTTGTGAGCAGCATGGTATAAAGAGACATTTCACAGTATGTAGGACACCACATCAAAATGGTGTGGCGAAAATGATGAACAAGTCTATTGCAAGGAGAGCACAATGTCTAAGGTTGAATGCTAGACTTGCAAAGATTTTTTGGGTAGATGTAGTGTGTATAGTATGCTACTTGATCAACAAGTCACCGATGGTAGTACTAGATGGGAAAATTGTAGAGGAGTTACGGAAAGCTAATGAGGTAGATTACTCTGGTTTGAGAATATTTGGTTGTCTAGCATATGTGCACATACCTAGTGAAGAACGAACGAAACTCAATCCAAAGTCTAGAAAGTGTCTTTCTCGGATACGGGAAAAGGGTTGAAGGATATAAGTTTTGGGGTCCGAAGGTAAACAAGGCGATGATTAGTAAAGATGTGGTATTTGATGAAAATTTCATGTTGAATAGTACTCAGGGTAAAGAGTAGCAGATTCTAGAAAGCAATACTAGTGATAAGCAGGTGGTGTAGGTGGAGTTAGAGACTTTTTTGTAGGAGAACACTTCTCAGGGTACAAAGACCTCTACTTCAGGAGTTAAGGAGCATCATGCTATAGCCATAGACAGGCCTAGATGCACTATCAGGCCATCAACAAGGTACAATTTTGAAGACATGGTTTATTATGCTCTTGTCATCAGTAACAGAGATCCTACTACTTTTCAAAAGGCTGTCAATAATTAAGAGAAGAGCAGATGGGTGGGTGCTAAGGTGGAAGAGATGAAGTTTCTACATAAGAACCAGATGTGGGATTTGGTGGAGCTTCCAAAGAGGAAGAGGGCGATAGGGTGTAAATGGGTGTTCAAGAAAAAGGAAATAGTATTAGAAAATGGTGGAAAAGTTCAAGGTTTGCCTAGTAGCAAAGGGTTATTCGCACTAGATATGGGCTGATTATGGGAAAATATTTTTCTAGTGGTCAAACATACATCCATCAGAGCAGTATTAGTGTTGGTAGCTCATTATGACATGGCATTGGAGCAGATGGAAGTGAAGACAACTTTTCTCCATGGTGATTTGGAGGAGAAGATTTACATGGAACAACCAGAAGGGTTCAGTCAACCTAGACAAAAGCACTTGGTTTGTAAATTGAAGAAGTCTCTTTATGGGCTGAAGCAGTCTCCAAGACAGTGGCATAAGCGGTTTGACTCCTACATGATCAGAATTGCTATAGGAGATGTGAGTTCACTGTTGTGTTTATGTTAGAAGCCTTGATGATGGCTCATTTATTTTTCTGTTACTATACATGGATGATATGCTTATTGCAGCAAAGAGTATAATGGAGGTCAACAAGTTGAAGGTTTTGTTGAGTAGAAAATTTGACATGAAGGATTTGGGCCCAACCAAGAAGATTCTTGGGATGGAGATTCACAAGGACATGAATGCCAAGAAATTATGGCTATCTCAAGCCGGTTAGGTGAAGAAGGTGTTGAAGAGGTTTAGAATGGAGAATGGGAAACTAGTGAGTACACCTTTGGCTAATCATTTCCATTTGTCTACCTCGCGGTGTCCAAAAACAGTTGAAGAAATTGAAGACATGTCTAAGGTCCCATATGCCACTATAATAGGTGTATGATGTATGCTATAGTATGTACCATGCCAAATTTGGCTCATGCAGTTAGTGTGGTGAGCAATTACATGGAAAATATAAGGAGACAACATTGTGATGAGTGCCAAATATTACATATTTGAGCCCATTAATTTACATTTGTTAATCCTTTAGTTGTGTATTAATCTAATGTTTTGTGTTAATTCTATATTTTTAGTGTCTTGTAAAGGGAAACTGCGCCTTTAAAGTAAGAAATAAAAACTTTGGAGGAAAAACCATGTGAGGAAGTAGGATCGAGTGCACATACGCTTGATCCCATCAAGGTTGCACTCGAACGCAACCTCGCCCACTAGTAAGTCATCGGCGCGCGACCGCTGTGCCGTTGAAGAAAAAATGCATGCATGAGTGCGATCGAGCACACTGGCCATGCGCTCAAGCACACTCGTTTGACAAACTACGTCAGCGTTGTTTTTAGGGTTTTAAGCCCTAGAAACCTCTATAAATAGATTGCTAAGCCTCAAAGAAACGAGGTTGGAGACCAAGTCCAAAATTTCACATAATCTCTCCCTTTTAGTTTAGTTATTCTTTAGTTCTTATTTTTCATAATCATGTGGAGTTAAATTCCCTACTAAGGTTGAGGATGAAGCCTCATCAATGAAGAGCAACATTGTTCTCATGTAAGTTAATAGTATTCGATTTTATTGAGTTTTATATTTCAATTGTTTTACTTCAGATCAATTGTTGAGATGATTCTTGGATATCTTTTATGATTCAAGGATAGTTTCAGTAATTGATTGCTTGAGTTTTTATTTATAAAACAATTAGATATCCCTTGTGATTTATTCCATGGATACAATTGATGTTTTGATTTAAATTGGATATCTTTTATGATTTATGGATACACTCAATGATTTGATTTAAATTGGATTTCTTTTGTGATTTGTGTAAAAGAATGGATACATGGGATGATTTTGATTAACTCTTTAAAGCAAAAGTAAAACATACCAAAGATTTTCTTGTGAGAACTTTGGATAATATTGATGAACATGAGATATGTTGCTATGATTTGGTGAGTGTGAATTTCACAACCTTAGTACTTTATCTTTGGGAAAATTGCTGTTCACCCCCCCAAAGTTGGCAGCAATTTTCAATTCGACCACTACCAAAGTTTCAATTTTCTCAATTGACCCCCCTAAAGTTTCAAAAATTTTCAATTCAGCCACTACGTCAATCAAAACCACTATGACTAACGGAACAGTGGTCACGTGTGTCGTACGTGATCACTTTTGATTTTTTTCTTCCCAAAATGTCCTCAATAGTGATTCCAGCGAAAACTCAATAGTGATTCTGGCGAAACCTGGCCGGATTTTGGCGAAATCTTGCTGGATTTCTACAAAATCTGGCAAGCTTTTTTTTTTTTGATCTCAGACGAAGTGGTCTGCTCTCGTTGGTGAAGGTATAATAAAATTTTGGCAACTTCATGATGCGTCCATGGGCATGGATGGACATAGATATTCATATTCGCAAATGATCCATGATAACTTGCCATGGCCATGTTATTAGGCTGACAGAAAGGATTGTATATCCGCAACTTCAATGTATTCGTCTTGTCTCCTTGTCCATTGTTCATACTAAAATCAACATGCAAGTGATTCTCTCGCTCAAAGAAGTTTCTTGGAGGAGGGCATGGGCATAGCGGCAGGCTAATAGAAGCTTCCAAAAGAGCCTCCCAGTTGTCCCAGCAGCCAACATTTTCATCTTCTTCAAACTTAATCAATGGCTCCATCTCATCACAAGCTCTAACCAAAGCAGCGCCTTCAGAGTTTCCCATATCCATTGGCACCAGTTGTCCCTCACCCTCGTCGTCTATCGTTAAAGTTGACTTAGATGACGGCGAACGAGATCGAGACGCGGCGGGGGATGACTATGATGGACTCATTTGCCATATTCCGCTGAGGAAAGTCTCGAGAGCTCAGGTTTGTATGTTCGGAATTCGATCGACAAAGCGGTATTCGTAAGACCCACAAAGCCCCGTTCCTTTGCTCCATTCATAAGACTCGCTCAGCTGGTTTGCTTGGGCAACAGCTTTCTTGTACATGCCAAATGCAGATATACAACTGCCTTATGACATTTGGAAAAGATTGTCTAAAACGACAACAATTTCTTTCCAGAACATTGTGTAACACATGAAATTGTCTCGGATAATATGTTTCATGGTTGAGCGAACAATGAAGCTTCATTCTGCCAACCCTGTTGGCCGACAATCCACTGCGCGATCGATGAGGCTTTGGAACTGCGGCAAAAATTCAAGCATCTGTCCAACTTCCTTCATCTTATCGCGTAGAGTAGTACTTTGGGGCGGTTGGTCTTCTTCTTCGCATGATTCTTGTGCCAACTTGGTGTCTAAGACGAAGCAATTGAGAGCTTCGTCGAGGAGTTGAGTGTAGGATCTAATAAAAGCGGTGTAGTCTCCTGAGGTCGCCAAGGATGAAGAATTGTCAGTCAAAACCTTCACCGATGAGAGCGGACCACTTCGTTAGAGATTAGAAAAAAAAGAAGAGAAAAGGCGAGATTTTGTCGAAATCACTGTTGAGGTTCGTCAGAATCACTGTTTGAGGGCATTTTGGGAAAAAAAAAATCAAAAGTGGTCACGTGCTATTCCATCAATCATAGTGGTTTTTGACTAACAGAGTGGTTGAATTGAAAAATTTTGAAACTTTGGGGGGGTCAATTGAGAAAATTGAAACTTTGGTGGTCAAATTGAAAATCGCTGCCAACTTCGGGGGGGTGAATAGTAATTTTCCCTTTATCTTTTGATTATTTCATTTTGTTTAATTTATGTTTCTTTTGAGCAAACAAAGTCAAACCCTTTTTGGAACTAGGTTAGGATTAAATTAGTTTAGATATAATTTATTCTTCGAAAACACAATTTCCTGTGAGATCTACCTCGCACTTACAACCCTTTATTGCAAACAATTTGTGTACTTGCGAGTTATTAAAATTTACACAACACATTGGGATGCAGTCAAATGGATTTTCAAATACTTGGAAGGTATTACAAAGTATGACATCACTTTTTTCAAGCAGAAAAATGATTTGTCAATCATCGGGTATGAAGATGCGGATTATGCTGATAGGAAGTCGACCATAAGTTATGTGTTCACTCTTGTAGGTAGGGCTGGCAATTTTACCCGTGACACGCGAACTTGACACGAACACGACACGTGAAATTCAGGTTATGGTTTGGCTTAAACAGGTTTGGGTTTCCCATTTATGACACATTTAGTAAACGTGTAAACCCACTAGGTTTGCGAGTTGACACATTTGACCCAATTTTTTTTTAAATTTTTTTAAATCATTTTGGTATAGCTATAAAAGGTTAGAAACTATAATGAATTTACGGTTGGGTCGGGTCAGTCTATAAACGGGTAACACGACATGATTAAAACTTGTTTACATAAATGGGTTCGTGTCGTGTTACCCTTTTATAGACCGTGTCATGTTCGGATTAGCCGTGTTACCTGTTTAGTTAAACGTGTCGTGTTCAGGTTGAGCTTAAACATGTTGGGTTGTAATCGGGTTGGGCTTAAACGTGTTGGGTTGTAATTGGGTTGGACATGAACCCGACACGCGAACACGTTTTGCCAGCCCTACTTGGAGGAAGAACCATATGTTGGAGGTCTATGATCCAATCCACGGTTGCGATGCCCATGATTGAGGCAAAGCACATGGTGGTAGATTAGGATGCAAATGAAGCTTTATGGCTTACAAGGTTAGTCAGGGAGCTAGGTATTCAGCAAGGTGGAGTTTCGTTGTATTGTGAAAGTCAGAGTGCTATTTACTTGGCAAAGAACCAGATGTATCATGCAAGAACCAATCACATTAATGTGAGGTTTCACAAGATCAAGGAATTGGTTGCTATAGGTGAATTGTTACTTGAAAAGATTCACACTTTTGAGAATGCAGTGAACATGTTGACGAAACCTATTACAGTAGATAAGTTTAAGCATTGCTTGGACTTGACAAATGTCTCCAGGTGCTAGAAAGGAGAGGAGGGGAGGTGGTATCTCCAAACCTATTAGTTCCAGGTGGAGGCCCAATATTTGATTATCTTTAAAGAGGTAAATACTAGCCAAGGTGGAGATTGTTGGAATGATGTAGTTACTTGAACAATTCGAGATAACAATTCACCGTTGTTCGAACAAGTGGCTCAAATTCTACTATTGTCCCATTGGGTGTAATTAGTTTATGTAGGCTTGGGGACAAATAAGTTGTGGGGGGTATTTTGAGGTTTTTCAAAATACTTACAATTAGGGTTTTCTTATAAATATGTTATGTTGTAACATTAAATCTTTGAATAGAAAAATATAGCTGCACTCTCCTATGGACGTAGGCACATTGCCGAACCCCGTAAATCAGTGTCTCGACTCTCTCTTAATCTCTCTCTTTTCGATTCCATATTATTCATCATTGTTGTACAAGGTAACAACAACCTATTTCTCATTCAAATTATGTTTCTAGTTCAGATTTTAATAAAAAATTGCTTTGTGGTTCCTGCCAATTGGGTAAGAGTAAGAATCTTTTTCTCCTTCTAATCGTGTCTTATCTCCACTTTAACTTATTCACATTGACATCTGGACTTCTCCAATGCTGCTAGTCAGTGGATACAAATACTACATTGTTTTTGTGGATGATTTCTACCCTCTACACACTAAATCAGAAGCTTATGATGCATTCCTTAAATTCAAACTTCTTGTAGAAAACCAATTCTCTACAACCATTCAGGAATTACAATCTGATAGAGGAGGTAAGTACATATTCCTTAACTTTCTATTATTTATAAAAAAAAAATGGAATTGTGCATAGGAAGAGCTGTCCTTATACATCCCCTCAAAATGGTCTTGCCGAAAGGAAACTAAGGCACATTCTTGAAACTAGATTAACCTTGTTAGCTCATTCTCATCTTTGTAATAGGTATTGGGTTGACTCCTTTCTCACTGCTATGTTTGTCATCAATAGGTTACCCACACCTACTCTTTAAAACATTTCTCCCTATTTTAAGTTATACTCCAAAGCACATACCTACCAAAGACTTAGAGTCTTTGGACGCTTGTGCTATCCCTTGCTCAGGCCCTACAATGCTCACAAAATTGATTGTAGATCTAAGCCATGCATCTATTTAGGTTACAACTACGCAGGTTATAAGTGCCTAGATCCAATTACTAACAAGGTTACCTCTCAAGACATGTTGTGTTTGATGAGACCTCCTTTCAAGCTAAGGATCTTGCTACGTCATTCTTTCCATCCAATATTCACTCAACAAGTGATTCTCCTTTTCCTTTACCTACTTTATCTTCTTTCAGCACTAACCCTTGCAAAAGTTCAACAAAATCTACTCAATCTACAACTCAGCAGTCTGACACTGTAGATTGCTCCCGTATTGCATCTCAGCAGTCCCACAATGCAGATTGCTCACCTACTGCTTCTTAGCCAAACCTTCCTTGTACTGATCCATGCTCTGCAGTGCCCTATGCCATTCAGCCATCGCATCCTATACTCACCAGGTTTAGGTCCCACCTTTTACTCAATCCACCTCTTGTAGAACTAGCACCCTCCTCTTTTGCAGAGATATCCACTATCTCAATATCTGTAGAACAATCTATACCTATCACTGAGCCTTCCACCTCCCTGCCATCCCACACAATGATCACTAGGTCTAGAATGGGAAACATCAAACCCAAATTGTTTTCTGACTTTAAGTTGTTCTATTTTAGGTATACCCTCCCCAACTTTCATTTTATTTTGCCTGAGTTTGAACCAACTTGCTACAGTAGAGCTGCTATTGACGCCCGGTGGCAGGATGCCATTTGTCTTGAGTTTGAGGCACTTCTCTCCAAAAATAGTTGGACTTTATGCCTTGGCCACCACACCAACACGTTATCCATAACAAATGGGTGTATTCTTAAGAGGAAAGCAAATGGAGTAGTGGAAAGGTTTAAAGCTGGACTAGTTGCAAAGGGATTTGAACAAACATCTGGAGTTGATTATACTGAGACTTTCGGTCTAGTCATTAAGCCTTCCACCATCAGAATCATCCTAGCCTTGGTAGTCCACTTCAACTGGATGATTAAATAGTTAGACATCTCCATTGCCCTTTGATGTGGTCATTTTATGTCCAAAAATATCAATAATAAAATTACCACTCGCAATAGTACGAATCATGTATGATAGGGCTATATTAAGGGTGGCAAACCTCAAGGACTGCATGGTGTTGCTATCAAGCTTTTCAAGATTAATTCTAACTTAATTAAAAGAAATTTGATTTGATTTGATTTTCTTTAAAACTAAATTAAATGCATAAAAGTAAAGACATAAAAATAAAGTTAGTAATGAGAGACATAATATGGGGTTGAATTCACCACTAACCTCATAACAATGGTAAATTAAGAATTAATAAGGGAAACTTCATCCTATGCAGGATATAGGGCTCGTCTCACTCGAGTAATCAAGAAAATACTATTATTTAAGAAATAAGTATAACTTATCTTTGGTTGGAATGGACCATCCACCTAACCACTTAGATGCGGTACAATTCGTCTTCCTTAGATATGGCCTATCTAATTTCTTAATAGGATACACATAATTAATAGAATAGTATAACCCATCTTCGGTTGGTACGAACTATCTACCTAAATTACACTAAACTAGGGTGTAGTACAATGTGTCTTCCATATGCATGGTCTATTTAATCCTATGGTCATGTGTCAATTAAAATCATTGTATAACAATCATTCATATGATCATAGAAAATAAGAATGATTGAGTTCAATGAATATAAAAGACTTTCTACAACAAGATAAGAAATTCATAATGATTGAATATAAACATTAAGATTAATTCTCACAATTATACAACCATCACGCATAATATAAAAAAACTCAAATTAAAATATAATTAAACCATTGTCACTTGAAAATGGCTAAATCAACGCCCTATTACAGAATTAGCCGCTCATCGGGTTGTTGGGATGGCATCCTGCCATGATCTTCTCCTCTTCAACTTGTCAAGCCTCCAAGAAGATTATTTATGTCTACAGTTAAGCACAACTTTCTCTTGAAGTTTGAGGTCTATTTATAGGGAGCAAACAAGTATTAGAAGCCCTAGGAATCCTAAAAAAGTCGTAGGTCAGTCTCTTAGTCCAAGTAGAAGACTGAAAACCTTCTCCAGGGTGGATTTGGGCTCTTTCTAGACATTCCAGCATGAGTGCGCTCGATCCCACTTGTGGTGCGCTTGATCCCACCTATGCACATGGGCTGAGGTGCCTTGATCCCATTTATGGTGAGCTCGAGCGCACCTACGCACTTGACAAATTTGCAATCATATCTTGTGGAGTGATTTTGGTATAGTAAATGTTAGAATTAGGAAAATTGTATTTCACAATGATTTGTACCATTTTGAGTTAATTTTCGAGTGCCACTAGTTGTACTTCAATTTGAAACCTTAGCAGAAAGTTTTGCTCAAAATATTAAGACGTATGCTAAGTCTTCTTAAAGTGTGTTTTAAGCTTAAAATCAATGGTTTTTCTTGTATCTTTATTAAACACTTGAAAACATGAAAACAACACAAAATCATGAAAATAACAACGCTAAAAAATTAACATATGCGAGTTAAGGGGCTTGAATGTGCAATATTCGGTGTTTATCACTCTTTTTCATGGCTTTTTCAATGAGGAAGTATACATGAAAAAACCAAATGGTTTTGTTGACAAGGAGAATCCTCACTTGGTGTGCATACTATTGAAGGCTATCTATAGTCTCAAACAAGCCCCAAGAGCTTGGTTTCACACATTGTCCAGCTATTTGCTAGATATTAGGTTCACTGCCTTTTTAGTTGACACTTCTTTTATTCACATTTATTTCTGGCAACATTAAAGTCTTTATGCTAATCTTTGTGGATGATATAATCATCATAGGCAGACATCCTCATTTGATTACTAATCTAGTTCAACTTATGCAAAAGGAATTTCGAGTAAAAAACTTAGGATCTCTAAGTTTCTTCTTTGGTATACAAGTTACTCGAAGCCCTGCAGGTCTCCATCTCTGCCAGGCTAAATATGTTAGTGATCTTCTTAACAAAACTAAGATGACTGGAGCAAAGCCTGCAAAGCCGCTGTGTCTATCTGATTCTCAATTGTCCAGATTGGATGGTGACTCCTTCCTTGATGCATTTGAATATAGAAGTGTAGTAGGAGCTCTCCAATATTGCACCCTAACTCAACCTGATACAACCTTCTCTATGAATCAACTTTGACAACATATGCATCATCTAACTACTAGCCACTGTTCAACAAGTAAATGAGTTCTTAGATTCCTTAAGAACACCTTGGATCATGGTCTGTTTTACTCCAAAACAACTCTTCAACTTAATGCCTTTTGTGATTTAATTTGGGCTGGCTGTCCAAATGATAGGAGATCCACTTCTGGCTTTACTGTCTTTCTTGGTGATTATCTAGTGTCATGAAGTTCTAAGAAACAACCTGTAGTCTCAAGATCAAGCATTGAGGCTAAGTACCGCTCCCTAGATATTGTTACTATTGAGTTATTTTGGTTGAGAATGTTGTTCCAAGAAATTTAGATTCATCTTACAATTGCTCCAGTAGTTTGGTGTGACAATGTGAATGCCTTATCCTTGGCTGCCAATCCAGTTTACCATGCTCGAACAAAGCATATAGAAGTTGATTATCACTATGTTAGAGAAAAAAGTGCTAAATAGAGACATCACAGTTTCCTTCATTTCTATAGCAAGCCAAATTGCAGATGTATTCACCAAAGGACCAACTTTAGCTTGATTTATCTTTCTTAAGTACAAGCTAAAAGTGATTACATCCCCTTTTTGCTTAAAGGGGCATTTTAAGCATACTGCTGATGATCCTACTGCTTCTATAGCAGATGTTCCAGCAGCACATAATACATTTCCTGATGATCTTGCTACTCCTGCAACAGATGTTCCAACAACACATCACGAGTACGCTCAAGCATATCCTTTAGAGAGCTCGAGTGCAATATTAACGACAAGTAGTAATGGCTACCTGCCATCCTGGATTGGCTTGAGCGCTATCATTAGTACTCGTGCCTAGTCATGATCCGCCATATAAGATGTCTACTCCTATTGCATCTCTTACTCATTTACTCCTACATGATTGAATGCAAACATATTACTCTTAAGCAATCTGTTTACATTCAAGCAACTTTCTTCTGTTTAATTCTGATTAGATCTCTCTTATGTATTAAGTCTTCTAGTTGTATTAGTTTACTTAGATAGTTATCTCATCACATCAACTTATCATGTTAAAGTGATGATTGATTATATGTGTAACTCTTCTCCTATTTAAGATCAATGAAAAAGCAGCTGTATGTATTCCACCAAAAACAGTTCATCCAAGAACTTCTTTAAATGATCCTCTCCAGTTGACCATCCTTTGTGGATGGAAAGAAATATTGCAATGCAACTTGGTGCCCATGAATTCTTGCATTCCATTTCCAAACCTCGAAGTGAAACATGGATCTTGATGTGGCATAATGGCTGCTGACACCACATGTAATCTGACAATATCTGAAACATATAACTCTTTCAACTTTGCCATTGAGTACCTTATCATAATCAGAATAAAATGGTGGTTTTTGTTCGTTGGTCTACCACTGCCTATATAGTATCGAACCCCATTTGTATTCTAAGGAATCCTACTACAAAATCCATGCGAATCTATATCATGCCCCCATTGGTGTTCTACATTTATGGAATTATTTTTTTAAAGAAAAGGAAAAGAAAAGAAAGGAAGGGGTATAATTCAATATTCACAAAATATTAGGTCAAAACCTCCTTTGAATTTTGCATGGTATAGCAAATATTTAATGTTTTTCGTAATTACCTCCACAAAAGATAGGTTTGGCACGCCCCAAAGGACATTTATGTTTCTTCCTTTGACCATATGATAGGCTAACTATTTAGGAAAAACCTTTATCGATCGACCATTTCCGAGCACATAAAGTAAAGTCCCTTATTGATAGCCTACTCAACTTGCTGAGTGTTACACTTGCTATCCATTGATATAACTTTGTACTATGAGTGTCATAGGGTCCAGCTCTTATATTTCACATGCAACTTTAAAATACTTTACTCTTTAAGTTTGACTTTCAAGGATCACTATTTGTATGTGCATTCTTTATTTTTCACATGAAAGTGCTTTTGAGGGTTAAAAAAGTCTAAAAATGGCCAAAACACATTTTTGGCAAAATCTCAGCAAAAAATAATTTTTGACTTAAAAGCTCTATTTTTTAAATACAATCTTAGTATTGGTATATTTCGATGATCAAAACATATATTGTAACTTTTTAAGTGTTTTGGTTGTAAATGTTACGATTTTCACACGCAGAAGTTTTCCAAACTTTCTCTTTAAAAATGATGTTATTTTAGTCAATTGGTGACTACCTTAAGCCTTCAAAAAGCTTAAACACTTTGCTTATGTATGCCAAGAGAGTTTTGTTTTAGAGCATCCACAACAGCTTCTTCAAATTTTACTATTCAAAATAACAAAAAATACACTTTTGGTTATTTTAACAACTCACCTTTTTAGAGCACCAATTTCAGCTTCACTACTTTAACAATTTACTTTCACTATTTCATTTAAATATTATTTTTTAAAGATTTTTTTATTCTTTCTCTAACTTTTATATTTTTGAATGTTTATATTTTCTTAATGGTCTATTTTAAGAATATTTGTCTTATTTTAACGGTAATATTTTTAAAAATTTGTAATTTTTTTAACGGTCATATTTTTTTTAATTTGTGTCTTATCTTAGCAGTCATATTTTCAAAATTTTTGAAGCCAAATGTTGAGAGAGAGAAAAATAAATGCTGAGAGAGAAAAAATAGAGAAATAAACCAATGCTAAGAGAGAGAAAAAAGGGGGGGGGGGGAGAGAGAGCTGCGGAAAGAAAGAGAAAAAAGAAAAGAAAAAGGAGAGAGAAATGAAAAGTAAAAAGGAAGAGAGAGAAAATATATTTAATGAATAGGTGAGTGAATAGTAAATTTTATATTTGATGATTTACTGTTCATGGTGTTATTTTTTTGGTTAAAATGGTGAGGCTGAAAAGTGGCATTTTAAGCTCTTTTGGTTAAATTGTCTCTTCAAAGTAACCAAAAAATAGCTTTGAAGAGGCTGCAGTGGATGCTCTTGGAGCTTCATTTGCTATCTCTCTTGAAGTTGTTCAAACTACAATTGCGTTCTATCAACCTTGAAGTTTACCAATAGGTTGGCAAGGATTCCTTTTAAAGAAGCTTTGCCGGCGAGGAGATGAAGTTGCCATGGGCAAGAGGCAAGCAAGAAATTTGTTTGTGTAGAGATTACTCATTATAAAGGGTTATAAGTAG
>VIBQ01000220.1:10079-23281 GCA_006937295.1 Carpinus fangiana | reverse complement strand
CAGGCTAGGCGGTTAACCGCTAACCGGGCTAGGCGGTTAACCGCTAGCGGTTAGCGGATGCGGTTAGTAGATTTTACTAACCACTTAAGCGGTTAGCGGTTTTAGCCATTAACCGCTAACCGCAACCGCTATTTCACCCCTATTCTGCAGCTCACGCGATGATAGCTTGGTCACCTGGATTCCTTCGTGATATGTGATTATATATAGTTTGGTTGCCACTTGTCATGCTTTGTGGTCTTGGTGCCCTAGATTTGTGAGATAGCCCTAGGAATATTTGAGTGTTGTTGCTGGTTCAAATGCCTATTCCCTCTCAGTAATAGCAATGAGAGAGAATGTGAAACTTTTATTTTATTATTGTTATTATTATATATTTTTAAAGATTTGGGGAGTGAAATGCTCCCTAGTAAGTTGTACTAGTATTACTGATCATACTTTGCTAAATTTTTTAACAAAATAGGAAGTCGGTTGGAAAGTAATCTTTTTTTTTTAGTAAGTGAGAATGCTCTAAGTCTGTCATACCAAAATTTGACGCAGCATAAATAGAGTAGAAAGTCTCTAGCATCACACCAAAGGAGAAAAGAGTTCTCATTATTATTTTAACTATGCATGTGTATTTTAATTTTTCTTTTTAATGCATGTGTATTTTAATTTTTCTTTTTAATAAGAATTATGTATTCTTTTTCCATTAGGATTATATTTTATTTTCTTTTAATAAGGATTGAGTTTTTTCTTTTCTATTAGGATTTGTTTTCCTTATCCTATTAGAATTTGTTTTCCTTATCTTATTAAGTTTGTTTTTCATTTTCCTTGTTAATTTAGGAGATGCCTAGCTTATATAAAGGCATCTTGTCTTTGTTTTTTTGAGAATTTAGTTTAAATTATCAATTAAATTTAAGTATTTCAGAGTTGTTTATCTCTTTGCTTATTTGGGGGCAATTATGAACTTTCTCTTCCCTATTTGTTATTTTTTCTTTTCCTGAATTCCTTTTTCAATTTTCAATTCCTAATTTTTACTGGTATTATATGCTGTTAGAACAATCTTAGTTTTTCCTGGTGTCAAAACTACTTGAATAAAAGGAGTACACGTCAATGCTATAAGCACTTGTTAGTTCAAGTTATTCATATTGTCAATAGTTATAACAGAATAACAACTCACGTGGTCTGTTTAGTTTATTGGCACCACACCAATACATCAATCACGACTACACTTTCATGATCAACACATATCATCATGATTGATAGTCTTATTAAGTGGAATACTCAATTGCATTATTAAATATGAAGATTAGTTTATAAGTTCTAAAAGATTTATAGTTTAGATATTATGTGTGATAATTAATATAACTTAAGGGCGACATGTATATATACAAAATTATATGTACATGAAAAATTATATACCCAATATTCTTAACAAATTTAGAAAAAATATATATACAATTTTATTTGATAAACCAAAATATTCTAGCAAGAAATTGACTTTCAGCCTAACGATGACCCAGAAATTAATGCTCAAACACCTAACATTATCTCTCTACTATTTTAAATGATCATTCAATCATTTAAAATAGAGAAAATCAAGGAATCAGTTACAGATACAAAGCCCTATAAAAAGGAACTCAATGCATCAGGAAAAGATGGAAAATTAAAAATATATTTTTCAAAAATCATTTTAGGGAAATGATGAACTACCACGCGATTACTATTTCTCCTCATAAACTACCAACTTCACAGTATACCCCCCATGAACTACCATTTTGTTACCAAAACCTCATTTTCGTCAGTCAAAGTCTTTAAGTCAGTAAACAATACCTGCGAATAGTGTCGTGAACAGTGCTGTCAAATTGTGAACAATATCGTGAACAAAACAGTTGACCATTTCGACTTAACGACCTTAACTAATAGAATGGGGTTTTGGTAATGAAATGGTAGTTCATGGGGTGTAATGTAAAGTTGGTAGTTTATGAGGTAAAATGGTAATTGTGTAATAGTTCATAGGAGGAAAGGATAATTACCCCAATCATTTTACTCAAAATTGCGAATTCATTTTCCAAAAATCATTCAATTCACTTTCCTCCAAAATTGCCACCTTTTTATATCATGCTCTTTCTCTCCTCGTTATATAGAACCAAGCGTGTCATCAACTACGTCCACCACATGGCAAACGTTTGGAAGACACATTATCAATAGTTGTACGTCTCGATTCCTCATAGAAGACTAACTCAATCATCAGAGGGTCTCTGGGCCCTAGGGGGACTGCTGCACCACGACGACTCTCTATTTTTCAAGAACTTCATCCCCGAGTAGGAGGATCTTCACCTCAGTTCGGCCATTTAGAAACTGTTCTAACATAGATATATAGCTTGTAATGATGATATAATTAATTCAACATAAGAATTTACCAGAATAAAGTGTCCAGCAGAAAAGAAATTGGATATATATATTCTTTTGGTGGATAATAAAATTCAAAAAAAATAGACAACTTCATTTAATAAACTAAAATCTCATACAATTAAAGGGTATAAACCCTAACAATCACCCTGGAATACTCAAAACACGCGACAAAATCATCAAATGACACCAACGAAATGTTAACCACTACTAGCTATGATCTTTTTGCTTCCACAAATCCAAAGGCAGAGAGAAATTACCGGTACTATAAACCCTAACAATCACCCTAGAATACTCAAAACAGGCGACAAAATCATCAAATGAGACGAACGAAATGTTAAGCACTACTATGGTCTTTTTGCTTCCACAAATTAAGAGGGAGAGGGAAATCACGGAGCAGCAAAGGGCGGCGGAGCAGCATTGGGATTATGGGGCGGATCATTTGAACTATAGTAATAATTACTAAATACTATTGAGTAGTACTAAAAAAATCGCCACTGCAGTGAATATGGATGTTAAGATAAATATACTCTTATAATTCGAGGCAGAGAGAAAGCGGCGAAGTCGAACCACGGCCTGCATTGATCGACAACGACGGTTGATGCCTTGTATTTGCTTTATTATGTAGCAGTCATCCATTTCAACCTCAACCCCTTTGGTGAGACAATTGAAAAGATTCACCACCTCTTGGTCGCCACCCTTTGGCTGTTTGATAATCCCCGCATCAAGAAGAATGTTGATATCATTCACCGTATCCACTATGCTATCCATGAAAACTGCAAGACAAGAAAAATAGGGATTTGCAGATCTATTGCTCTGCTCATAAGCTATCAAGTTCCTCAACAAAGTGCTGCTGCCATCATCAATGTATAGAGTAGGAATCGTCAACACTGTGTTCTTATACTCTAAGTCATGAAAGTTACCGGATTTTGTTTTGAATCGAACGCCAGCAAATCTAAGTGTCGTGGCATTATGGACCCAACCCTTTCCAGGAATTTTTTCATATTCGCTCTGGTTATCCCCTTCAGGAAGTAAACTATTTGGATTCATGAAGGTAGACTGAAACAGAGCTAATAGATGTGGATGCTCTTGTTTGGTGTACATGTTCAATATATTGTCTGACAATTTGTCCTTTCCAGGCCTCAATGGTTCAAAGAATCGGAGAGCAAGCTTGTTCAGAGGATCAGTTGCCTCGCTCTCGATTGGTGTTGTAATGTCAAATATTTTGTGCAGCACAGACATAGGAAGTTGGTTCTCAAGCATAAGTAAATCACGTCCGATATTTGGCACCATCCAACGTGTTTCCAAAATGGGCTCCTCCACACCATCATTTCCCTGCTCCAAAAAATTCAAGCAATTAATATTAATTATTATAAGTGTCTTCCTGATTAATTTCTATAGAAAAGTTGAGAGATCAAAGCAATTAGTATACCTTGTTTGTTCTCATGTCATATAAGCGCAGGAGCTCTACAATGAAGCAACCGTCAAGGAGCATCATCCGGACAAAATCATCACTGTTTATACCCTCAAAGTTCTCCGAATAGCATTTTCTGGTATTTCCCTCCATTTCTCTCATGGCGTTTCCGAGTACTTCAACACTGATTTGGTTGTGAAGTCGACTGAGAAACCGAATTTTTTGATCTTCAAAGGCTCTCACACTGGGTTCATTATGATGAAATGGACCAATGCTTACAATCTTTGGGGTGTAAGCTCCCTTCTCAACTTCGCGTACATGTGCCGGAACCCTGGATACCGGCCAGTATTTTCCGTCCATAGGAGGCTCTTGTGTAGCAATCCTGATGATCGAGGCCGATAATTCTGAAGGAGTAATTTCTATGTTAACTTGCTCAGAGGTCGTCGGGACTTCATGCAGGTTGACAGTTGAACGGCCGACGTGAATCGAGGCCTGCTGTGATCGACAACGACGGTTGATGTCTTGTATTGGCTCTATTATGTAGCAGTCATTCATGTCAATCTCAACCCCTTTGGTGAGACAATTGAAAAGATTCACCACCTTTGGCTGATTGATAATCCCCGCATCACGAAGAATGTTGATATCATCCACCGTATCCACTAGGGAATCCAAGAAAACTGCAAGACAAGAAAAATAGGGATTTGCAGATCTATTGCTCTGCTCATAAGCTATCAAGTTCCTCAACAAAGTGCTTGTGCCATCATCAATGTATAGAGTAGGAATCGTCAACACTGTGTTCTTATACTCTATGTCAAGAATGTTACCGGATTTTGTTTTGAATCGAACGCCAGCGTATCTAAGTGTCGTGGCATTATGGACCCAACCCTTCCCCGGAATTTCATCATATTCGCTCTGGTTACCCCTATTAGGAAGTAAACTACTTTGATTCATGAAGGTAGACTGAAACAGAGCTAACAGATGTGGATGTTCTTGATTGGTGTTCAATATATCGTCTGACAATTTTTCCTTTCCAGGTCTCAATGGTTCAAAGAATCGGAGAGCAAGCTTGTTTAGAGGATCAGTTTCCTCGCTGCTGGCTGGTGTTGTAATCGCATATATTTTCTGCAGCACAAACATGGGAAGTTGGTTCTCAAGCATAAGTAAATCACGTCCGATATTTGGCACCATCCAACGTGTTTCCAAAATGGGCTCCTCCACATCATCATATCCCTGCTCCAAAAAATTCATGCAATATTAATTATTGTAAGTGTCTTCCTGATTAAGTTCTAAAGAAAAGTAGAGAGATCAAAGCAATTAGTATACCTTGTTTGTTCTCATGTCGTATAAGCGCAGGAGCTCTACAATGAAGCAACCGTCAAGGAGCATCATCCGGACAAAATCATCACTGTTTATCTCAAGCCTCTCCGAATAGCATTTTCTGGTATTTCCCTCCATTTCTCTCATGGCGTTTTCAAGTACTTCAACACTGAATTGTTTTTCAAGGCGACTGAGAAACCGCGTTTTTTGATCTTTAAAGGCAGTCGGACTGCTTTCTTTATAATGAAATGGACCAATGCTTACAATCTTTGGGGTGTAAGCTCCATTCTCAACTTCACGAACATGTGCCGGAACCCTGGATACCGGCCAATATTTTCCATCCATAGGAGGCTCTTGTGTGATCGGGGCCGATGATTCTGCACGAGTTTCTATGTTAACTTGCTCAGAGGTCGTCGGGACTTCATGCAGGTTTACAGTTGAACGGCCGACATGAATAGAGTCGGCTGCCTCAGAGTGACCTGAACGCTCATCTACTGTGGTGTTAGATGAGAAAGAATTTTCTTTATCCATGTCTCAGAACTGCGGTTTTCCAGTTATTGTTATGGAAATATGCTGAGACTTGAGCCTATACATACAGGGGAGAACCGGAGAAGGGACATCGTGTTACGTTTGGGTGGTGGGGCTGGCCCGCTGGGGGCGTGTTTTCCGACAGAATGGCGAATAATTAACGACTAAATGCATCCGAGATTAGCGGGGAAGACTGAAACAGCCACTGATCGAAGGTTTAAAATCATAAACAAAGGAAACAGAAAAAATAAAAGTGCGAATGGAGAGGCTGAAAATCAAAAAGGGGCACAAGAGAGCAAGCGAAAATTAAAGTTGTCTTTAAAGAGGTGCAGAAAAAACGTCAGTGCAACATCATGCATGCCCTGATAAGTGACGTGAGGCACCCATGAAAGCTGCTTACGTATTGTTGGGTGAAAGTTCTTGTTAAGTTTATCCGATTACTGTAAGAGCATTTCTTCCTGAGAAGAAAACCAGGCTCAAATTCTATATATATATATGGTCGTTGCTATTTTCCTCGTGTGCCAGCCAAGGACAATATGCTTTTTCCCAACACCATCATAATTCTAACTTACAATTGTTGTCAAGAATAAATACAAAGTTATCAGCTACCAACCCAACTTTTGTAGGCGACAGCACCTTATGTTGTCGCGCGTTGATATGTTCTTATTGAAGAAAAATACTATTTTTTATTTTTTTAATAAATACCAAAAATATATATTATTGTGATTTTTCATTTTTTTAAAATTTTTTTTAAAAAAACAAAAGTTAAACAATTGTTAAAAAAAAAAAATTAAAGTTTATATCATGCCTCTTGTCAAAATCAGATACATATGGAAATGTGAAGACCGAGGCATCCAAAAATCAAAATTGTACAAAAAGCAAAGTTGCACTAAAAAAAACACAAAGTTTCAAAAGTCGCTGTCAAAAGCAAATCGATAGTGGACCAAAAGCCCAAAAGCAAACCACGACAAAAGTGCTAGCTCACATGCCTAGAAAATGAGAAATGCTTTTTTGCATTCTCTCACACATTTCTTCACCATCTCCTCTCTCCATGTAGGGAAGATGGATTCCACATGGATCCTATGCCGGAAACAAAAATGTAAGAGAAGAGATAGTTGGGAGAATGCATTATAGCATCTAGGACCGTCAAATCAAGTTGGTGTGTCTGGTTTGGATTCGACTCGATTATGATCTGACACGATTAAGCCTAACCTGACATGATACAATTAGCTAACGTGTCAAACTTTCCGACCCGAACACGATATGGTCCATAAATGAGTAACACGACACGAATCCATTTATATAAATGGGTCATGCCACGACCCATGAACATGACACGACACGACACGACTCGTTTAAGAGCTAATATGTTCCAACACGACTCAATTATGACACGAACCCGATTACGACCTGAATGTAAATTTATTTTTTGATAATTTACAATTTACTGTTTTAACTTAAAATATATATATTAAAAAAAAAAAACTAAACGTGTCAACCCGCGACCCGATGAGTTGACTCGACCCAACACGATTATAAACAGGTTGACCCATTTATAATATATTTGTATCAAGTTCGCGTGTCACAAGTTAATTGTCAGCCCTAATAACATCTTTCCCTAAAAGATTGGGATCCAAATCCCACAAATTAGGGGGATAATTTGAAATTTTCCAATTATTCATGATGGTAGGCTGGTAGCCCCACTTTTATCCAACCTCCCACACCACCCTACGTGTCTTATTCAAATTAAAATAATAAAATATGAATTAACTTTTTTAAAAAATTAAAAATAAATAATAAAAAAACTGGTGTGGCTAATCACCCCCACATGCCCTATTTAAATTAAAATAATAAAATATTAATTAATTTTTAAAAAAATTAAAATTAAATAATAAAAAAACTGGGGTTGCTGGCCACCCACTATAGGGTGGCCAGCCACGCCTTACTATTTTAATATTTTTTTAAAAAAATTTATTATTTAATTTTAAAAGTAAAATAATACATATTTTTTTTTTTACGAGATTTTTGTCTCGTGCCCAAGGGCGGATCAAGGGGTCGAGTGGGGGCATATGCCCCCACTCAACTCCCCAAAATCGCCCATGCTTACCCTTCTAATTTTATTTTTAATTTTTTATATTATAATTATGTCTTCTTCAGCTATGATTATTCTCTTCTTCATGTTTTAACCATATATTATGCTCTTTAGTAAAATGAAATTTGAAAAAAAAAATTAAAAACTAAGTGTTTCAGACGAATGGAAGAAAAAAGACAATAAATAGTACTATAAAGTCTAAACGGTGTGTTTTGTTTTGTGACCATGTGAGAATATTGATAGGGATTTGGAGACAGGCTGGAACCCAAGTCTTAAACAATCAAGACAAAAATAAATAAATAAATAAAAACTAAAAAAATCTTTGAAAATATGCTTAAATGGGAGCTAGCATACTGCAAGGGTGCAACAAATGTAATAAAAAAAAAAATTAAAGAATGTAAAGGTACAGCTGCCACAAATGTAAAAAAGTATAATAAAAAAGAATAAAAAATTAAAGAATGCAGCCAATGGGGGTCAAGGGCAGATCCATTGGCTGCAACTCCAACGTTCAACTTCTAAAAATCCCCCTTAATCATGTTAAAAAAAAAACAAAAAACAAAAAAAAACAAAAATTATGCTATTATTATGCTTTTCCTCAATAATGCTTATGTTCTTGATGCAAGAGAAAATTGAGAAAATTATTATTTTAATTATATACGTGTATTTTAGTTTCTTTCTTCAATAAGGATTGGGTTTTTCATTTCCTATTAGGATTTGTTTTCCTTTTCCAATTAGGTTTGCTTTTCCTTTTCCTTGTCAATTTAGGAGGTGCCTAGCCTATATAAAGGCATCTAGGCTTTGTTATTTTTCAACTCAGTTTATATTATCAATTAAATTTAAGTCTTTCAGAATTCTTTCTTTGTTTGCTTATTTGAGGCAATTAGGGTCTTTCTCTTCCCTACTTGTTATTTTCTCTCTTCCTGAATTCCCTTTTCTATCTTCAATTCTTAGTTTCTGCTGCGAATATATGCTGTCAGAACAATCCTAGTTCTGCCCAGCGTCAGTTCTTCACCCTTACGCTTCAATCATATTATATCCCTTAATAAGTTGAAATTTGAAAAAAAAAAAAATTAAAACTTAAATATTTTATACTTTCATAAGAATACAGGTAGAAGATAATGAATAGTGTAAAAATTAAAGCAGTGCGTTTTGTGTTCGCAAGAAAAAAAAATATATTAATAATATTATAGACATATAGTGGCCTAATGGGTACGGTTGTTCAAGGTATAAGACAAAATAGAAGGAAGAAAAAATGGCCTACTAGTGTTCATAAAGCTGACAGCTACAACCTGCAGAAGAAGAAACATTCCCCAAGCTACCCCCTTGAAAAAATGGGCCCAGCCTCGTTAACCCAGCCCTGCTTGTTGACGAAATTGCCCCTGCGTTTCACTCAAATGAAATGCACTAGTAAAAGTGAAGAAAAATATATAAGAAAACGAAGGGCAATTTTGTAACATAATTAGGCGTTTTTAACGAGGAGTGGCTTCGGTTTTCAAAGGTTGAGGAGTCCAGGTTGTCCAGCATACAATTCTGCAGGGAGTAGGCTAATAGGCTGCCTATCAAGAGACGAGAATTGAGTTGTAAACTTGTAAATTTGTAGAGTAATGCTATAAGGTTTTTTATAGTTTTTTTAAAGTCATTTTAAATGTGATATGACTTTTAAAATTATCAATATATCAAAAGTCAATAATTCACATATCAAACTCAACGACAATTTTAAAAGCCACATCACATTTGAGATTACTCTAAAATAATTTTAGGAAGCCTTATAATACTACTCAAATTTGTAATGCCATTGCCTTCTATCTTCTAAACTTCTAATCCAATTTTCAAATAGTCGATTTGGCGAACTGCTGAATTGAAGCTTGTTGCCTTATTTTTCAACAAATCAACTTCAATTAAATTAAGCTTCGACTTTCTTTCATTTTCTACATTCAAGGAGAAATTGAGGTATGCAAATATATAATTAAATTTAAATTATTTTTTTAAATTAATTGTTTTAATATTTATATTTCTAATTTTTTGTTTAGATTCAACCTATTCTTAATAATAACTTTAAGTCTTCAACAAAAAATTGAGGTATGTAATTTTGTAAATATGTAATTAAATTTATATTACTATTAATTCAGTCTATTCATGATAATTGTTTTATATTTAATTATTTATGAATTTATATAGTTTTGTTTCATATTTTAATTGTATAAATATAGAATTATAGTTATTTGAGATTATGGAGAAAAACAACGATTTTATTGAGCTCCAATAAAATTTTAAACAACCTCGTATTGAAGTAGATTTAACAAATCTACTTGGAGATACCAGCTTAAGAAAAAAAAATGTGTGATTATCATCCTAGTGATAGAAACCAAATATGAAGAGTATGTCTACAAATAAGAGCTTATCAACCCTTTAAACATGATTTTCCAAGAATTAGCGCTAGTCATGATAAAACAAATTATAAATTATATTTATATGTTTTAGAACATAATTAATTTTTTTGCTGAATTAGTCACTTATTCCGTTAATTATATTTTTATTGAATTTTATATTTTGTATTCGTTAAAAAAATCATTCCCACCATAGATGAAATTCTTGATCTGCCATTGGCAGAAACTACCCCTAGAAGGAGTTACTAGAGAGGTCGAGGGTGGTGAGCTGGGAGAGCCGAGATATGAGTAGCATGAGCGTGGCGGAGTAGCCAGTCGGGTCGAGAACGAGTTAGATGATCCTGCTCGAGTTGGCGGAGTAGGTGAGGCCACAAGTGAAATGGGTGAGGCAAGGGAAGGCACATGGGTTGGTGTTGAAGTTCCAAGAGGCTAAACACGACCAGGGTAGTATAGAGGAAGGTCTGATTGAGGCTTTGAATGCCTTGAGGGCTGAGACGTCTGCTGGTGAAATGGTGGCTTGGATATTGTTGGGGGTGGTTTCCCACCCCCCAACAATGAGGGTGGGTAGCTACGCAACCAGATGGGGGTGGCCCGACCACCCCATGGGCTGGCCACCTCAAAATTTTTAATTTTTTTTAACAAAAATTAATTTTTTTAAAAAAATAATTGTATGACACATGTCATAATATGATTAGTGTTAATATGACTTTCATTAAGTTTTAAATAGAATTTTAACAGATGTATCATTTTTGTCATTATGAAAACTTCAAGTACTTCTTATAATAGAAATAAAAACCTAAGAGAGCAAAAAATAAAAAATTCAAACTTTTGAAGCGCTTTTTTTTTTTTTTTTTTTTTGTATTTAACCCTTAAAATTCCTTTCAAAAAAAAAAAGAAACCCTTTTATTATTATTTTTTTATCACCTCGCATATACACTGACATCCCCCCTCAAACTTAATGTGTCTAAACATTGAGATTGGAAAACAAAAGCATAAAAAATAAAAAAACATTTAAAAAAAATACTTTTTTTTTTTAAGTCCGCCGGAAAAGTGGCCGGAGTTGGGCGGCCGGAGGCGGTGGATGGTGGCTGGCAGCGGCAACGGCAGCTGGTGGCTGGAGATGGCTGGAGGTGGCTGCTTGACCCAACAAAGGATTGGGCTTGAGACTTGTATTAAGAGCCTTATAGGCTAATTGGGCTGGTTACATGGGCCAAAATTTGGCCATAACCCATGGACCATTGAATATGGTTGACCCAACAATGAATTATGAATCGGGTTGAGGATCCGAACCGAATGAGACCTGTTTAGTCGAGTTGACAGATTGGATTGCCAGATTAGTGGATCTGTGTCTAACCCACTAAACCGAGTCAATGGTTTTGGATCCGTTTTAAAACTCGAATGTAATATGAACCGGGTCTAACCTGTTGGATCGGGTTGACAAATTGATCCAGTTCTAACCCGTTGGATCGGGTCGATGAATGGGACGGTTTAAATGGACCTAAAAGACCGAAACCCTTGGACTGATTGACGATCTGACCTACTTGAGAAGATTTGGTTCTAACCCATTGGATCGGGTTGACGAGTGGGCCAGTTTAAATGGGCCTAAAAGACCGAAACCCCTGGATCGATTAAAGGTCTAATCCACTTGAGAAGATCCGGTTTTAACCCGTTGGATCGGCCCGAAAATATTGGATCCGGATCTCTTTTTGTTTTTGGGAACTTGACACGTGGCAGAAGCTAGGGCTGACGTGGCGACTCTCTTGAGGACACGTGGAAGCTGGAGAATGGAAGGGACACATGGCGCATGTGGTGCACGTGCCAAAGTCTGGTGGCTGCATGGGGCGCGTGCATCTCACGTGCCAGAGAATGCTAGGGCACATAAGGCACATGGGAACGCGTGGAACTCACGAGCTAGAAGATGCTAGGGCGCGTGGGAGGCGCTGCCGGCACGTGATATGATCCTCCCGGCTCGTGGAAGCGCGTGAGGCGCGTTGGCAAACTGGCATATCCTTCTGTAGGCGCGTGGAAGCTTGGACGGTGGCTGATCTCTGTGGATCTGGACTCGAAGCGTCTGATCTGTCATTTGGGAAGGAGCGTGGTGTGCGTGCAACGCCGGAATGGTCTGAGACTGTATAGATCCACCGATTCGTGGCTGAGACACCACTTTTAGCGATTCTTTTGGACGAGAGGGGCCTTAGTGGCAGCGCGATAGGCTTGGGCAAAAGTTGCCAGAGGAATTGGTGGTGCGGTCGACCGGAGATGGGCGACCGCTGGAAGGAGCGTCGAAAGAACTGGTAGCGCGATCGACTGGAGATGGGCGGCCACCGGAAGATGAGCGGGAATACCACTTGGTGTGCCAACAACTAAAAGGTCGATGAAAGGAGCACTAAAAAACGTCAAAGACGTTTATTGGGGGCCACAAGAAGTGGCTTTGATACCATTTAAGAATGGTGGGGAGAAGAGAAGAGCGGAAGAGAGAGCGAAAGTGTAAACACACAATAGACTACATTGTATTGTGTTAAGATATATTAGAATGGATACAAGAGCCTCCTTATATAAGAGGGAGAGAGGAGCCTTGGCTCCTAATCTTACCAATGTGGGACAAGCCCCACATATACACTAACACATGTATTTGTAGTTGGTGTTAGTCGGGGTTGGATCCCAGGCGAGTCCCGGTGACTTTTGGGTTGGGTCTATTAATTTAAAAAGGATAAATATATAATAACTCATTGTGTCTGCCTTCCAGAATTTTAAAATGCTTAGGTTTTTTTTTTCCGAAAATTTACTCCCTGGGTGGAAGGAAACTGGAATAAAATCCATGTCGTCACACTTTTGGTAACGGCCGTTAACGGACCCAAAACGCACCGTTTTGGACCCAAAATGCACCTTTTTAATCGATTAAAATATTAATTTTTAAAAATTTAATTGTAAATTTTTTAATCTAAAAATCAAAATTAAAAAAAAAAAAAGAAGAAGAAGAACCTGGTGGCCGATCCATCCATAGGGGTGGCTGGCCACCCCCTAGGCCATGGGGGTGGTTTCGGCCACCCTGTTAAAGAAAAAAAAAAAAAAAAAA
>VIBQ01000022.1:94620-183541 GCA_006937295.1 Carpinus fangiana | reverse complement strand
CGAAACTAGCCGAGATTCTTCCTCGGGCTTCTGCTATGTTTCTGCAAGAGGCCCAGTAAACAGGGGATAAGTCAGCAGTCAGCCATGAGATGTTTCACGGCTGTCTAGCTTGATGCGTGTGCTTCAGATTGTTCTTTAAACAGATCCGGCCCTAAACTATTTGGGCCTTCGGCCAGCCCAAAAATTTCATAGCCATTTGCTTCTTGTCCATCCAAAACAAAATCAATAGATCATCACCAAAGCATAAACACCGAGTAAGCTTGATCTCAGTACAACCAGGATCAAAACTGAACTCTTTTGACAGAATTTTTCATGGCAATAACAAAAGGATGTGCATTTTGTAAATAACATTGCAGGTTTGAATTCAAATCAGACACAACGGTAATAACTCTTGCATAAACCTGCCCGAGAAGCTTACCTATTTCAAAGAAAGATTTAACAGCAGCTTGGACAACTTCATCCTCAATTATTGGCCATGCTACCTAGTAAAATCGATCAGGGCCAAGAGCCCCCTTATGGATATTTTTTAAAATAATGTTAGAAAGAAGATCTTTGTATCTTTTTGTCTCTCTAAACTCTAAAGGTGTGTATTTTAAAATTACAATTTTTTTTTTTTTTTTTTAGGAAAATCTTTCATATTTATTCATTGAAATTAATTAGAAATTAACAATACTAAGAGTCTAACGAATATAAATTAAGGGGTTTAAATAAGCACTTTTAGGCACTCATCAATGGTTTTAGCTGGCGTGAAGCATAGGCAATAACATTGCCATTCTGCATCAGCACACAACCTAAACCCTTCTTAAAAGCGTCGCTATACACTACGAAATTACCGAATTTTGTAGGTAATGCCAATACTGGAGCAGTCACCAATCGCCTCTTCAGCTCTTGGAAACATTGCTCACATTCTTCCGTCCAAATAAAACGAGCATTCTTCCTAGTCAAAGTAGTGAGTGGTTCCGACAGCTTCGAAAAACCTTCGATAAAGTGTCGATAATAACCAGCGAGTCCTAAGAAACTCCGAATCTCAAACACGCTAGTTGGTCTTGTCCACTCCACCACGGCCTTCACCTTCTCCGGGTCCACCGCTACTCCTTCACCCGAAATTACATGTTCGAGGAAAGACACGCTATCCAGCCAGAACTCGCACTTCTCGAGTTTAGCGTAAAGCTTCTCCCTCCTAAGCCTCTCCAATGCCTTCCGCAGATGCTCCGCGTGCTCCTCCGACGTCCTTGAGTAGATCAAAATATAGTCAATAAAGACAACGGTGAACTGATCCAAATAGTAATGAAATACTATGTTCATCGTGTCCATAAAGACTGCTGGCACATTAGTTAGTCCAAAAGACATAACTAAGAACTCGTAGTGTCCATAACGAGTCCTAAAGGCTGTTTTAGGAATGTCCTCTTCCTTCACCCTCACTTGGTGATAGCCTGAGCTTAAATCGACCTTAGAAAACACTCGCGCTCCGTGCAGCTGATCCAACAGGTCGTCAATCCTTGGCAAAGGATATCGATTCTTGATCGTCACCTTATTCAACTCCCAATAGTCAATGCCCATCCTTCTTCTTAACAAATAACACTAGCGCTCCCCACGGTGATATACTAGGGCAAATAAAATCCTTGTCCAAAAGCTCCTGGAGCTGCTCCTTTAGCTCCTTCAACTCAGACGATGCCATCCTATACGGTGCCTTAGAGATAGGATTAGTGCCTGGCACACACTCAATCCCAAACTCCACCTCCCTCTATGGTGGTAATCTAGAGTAGTTTGACGAAAAGACATCTGGGTACTCGCACACCACAGGAATATCTTTCAGATTCTTCTTTGCTTGCGTCGTTGGAGCGACAACGAATGCCAAAAATGCCTAATGTAAATGAAACATCACACAGCAATACCAGAGGTAAAGTACTACGCCACCATAATATCATAAATAGTCATCAAATGTACTGATCGTACAAATTTAATTGTACTCGCCAATTGCTCGAATCGTTTGTAATAGAGTGGATGTGCAAGTGTGAGGTTGAACCCACAGAGAATCGTGTTTTGTTAAAAACTGATTTTAAAATGCCTAAACTAATCCTATCTTAACCTAGTTCCAATGTCAAACAGTTGGCGTACAGAAAATAAAACTAATTTAAAATGCAATAAAATAAAGAAATAAAAGCGACTACAGTCCCTAATCCACCTCACCATAAATTAATTAACAAATAAACATACTTAGCTCATATTCAATAATGATTACGCTACTTGGCATATTCTATTTGCTATTGCATTGTTCATATTTCCGTCTATCGATAAAACCATATGCATATCCTAATTTTGCTACAAATTCTTGTCGAACTAACCAACGCAAACACGGTTTAGAGGTCACAACGGATATTGGTCCGAAGACGAATCATCCGATGTATCTCCGGTTGCAGCGAAAGTCGACGTTTAATAAATGCAAACAACAATCAACACACTTTTGTCACTAAAATGCATTGAAACAAATAAACATAAATTGAAATGACAGAATAATACGAACTAAATATGAATAAATGTAAACAAATCTATAGTGAAGGGAATAAGCGACTAATTAAAAGCAAAATAAAGCATTAAATAAATGACGTTTTAGGAGGGTTACACAGTGGAAAATAGAGGGTTTTGGGCCCTAGAGGTGCCTCCCAAGTGTCTCCCAAACGTGGAAAACAAAATATACAACGAGTCCTATTTATAAGCAAAATGAAATGTGCTGCTAGGTCAGGGGTGCGTTCGAACGCAGGAGGTGCGCTCGAATGCAAACTTGCATGCGTTCGATCATGGTGCTTTGCGTTCGGTCGCAGGTGTGCCGCTGTGCCGCGTGCGTTCGAGAGTAGGTGCTTCTTTCGAACGCAGTGCGTTTGAACGCACTATGTGCGGTCGAACGCACATAACTGCCCACGGCACAAGGTTGAAGCGATGTACGATAGGGCCGGCTAGGGCGACGCGGGAAACACGGGCTGACTGGACCTACGTTTGAACGTGGTCCCTGCGTTCGATCGCAGTTCCGTTCGAATGCACCAAGTGCGATCGAACGCACTTCCAGGGGCTTGACTCCTTCTTTGCTTCATTTCTCCCCTTTGAGCCACCTTCTACACCAAAGACCTACAACACACTAAAACACTAAAACAAGATAAAACATTAGATATTAACAACACTAAGAGCCTAACAAATGTAAATTAATGGGGTTCAAATAAGCACTTTTAGGCACTCATCAAATACCCCCAAACTTACATTTTGCTAGTCCCTTAGCAAAACAAGAATGAAAACACAAATAAAAACAAGAAACATAAATCCGCTTTCGTGGGAGAAACGATTGCATTTAGCGTATGCAACAAGCCTTTTAAACCACTAGGCATCCCTAGTGGACGAGTGAAGTCTCGTGAGGGTTTTTCAGGAATGACACCCACAAACAATTATTGGGTACTATGTTATTAATGGACAATGCCCTTCACACAAACACATGGTTCATACATCATTAGCAAATTTAACATGTTAAACATACGAACCACATCATCCAGGCATCCAAACATCATTTCACTCAAGGTTGGAAAATTGAGACAACACGTGCTTCACAGAGTGCAAAGTGAACTAACAATAAAATCATGGGGTTTCAATCATCCTCCAAAGACGTGTATCCCAAAATTCAAAGGAAAACAATGCGATAAATTAACCAAGGCTTGAATTGAAAAATGCAATTTTTTTGTGTAGGCTGTGCAATGCTTGACTCCCTTAAGCTTCTAAATGACCTATGTAACGAGCGTTGGGCCAGTGGCTCCCAAGCCAGACGGCTTTAGGGCACTAGATGTAGAGACATCCCTAGGGCTTAATTACTCAAGTCAAAAGAGCTACGGAGCCTAAACTAGCCATACAATTTTTTGGAGTTTCTCATCTTTTGACGCGAACACTCATTGCTTGGCCAGGCAAGAGGTCCGGTTACTCAATGAAAAACTCGACTTATTCTAATTTTCTAATTTTTATTTTTATTTTTTATTAATAGCCAAGGTTTTCATCATCACATCGCAAACCAAGAAATCTTAAGACACACACTTCAAAGTCAAATCTCATACCTCACAGACCCTAATGCTAGTGCGCATGTGAAATATCGATCAAACAAGTGGAGTCTCTCTAATCCAACACATGAATCAAAAACTGGAATTTCTAATGATATGCAATGTTCAAACAAGTTAAACACACCAATGACATGCAATCCACAGTTACGATGTAAGTTGGTGCCCAATCAACAACATAGCAACAAACAAAAATAAAAAATTTTATATATAAACAAAAACAAATATATACAGACAAAAACAAAGCAAAACCGACATAGTGTTTGTTCACACCCCCAAACTTAAATGACACATTGTCCCCAATGTGGCAAGAAATACATTACAGTGGGATGAGGAACCGAGATGTGCAAAGTCCAAAGTGTCCCCCGAACTTAAACATCAAAACACCTGTCAAAAACTAACAGCAATCTTTTCCTCAAAGATCAAACATCAAAAGGTTAATTGCTGTTAGAAGCAAAACAAAACAAAATAAAATAAAATAAAACAAAAATAAAATGACAAAAATTAAAGTGCGGAAAATAAAAAAGAAAACATACCGCACCTTCCCCGCTCATATGGGTGTCCAACCAATCCCTTCCATCCTTTATTCTTTAAAATTTGATACCCCTCTAGAAGGATGTTCCGCCATCTTATGTAGTTGACCTTATTTTGAGGAATCCACTTAGGAATGCGGTTCCTAGATTTGTGATCTTCTGTGTGTGATTCCTTGAAGATCTCTACGTAAGATGGTTCTTCGAGACATTGAAAAGATGAAACTTGAGGTGCATGAAATGTCTCGAGAGGGATTGCGACGAAGGAGTGAGCTTCAATACTCACTTCCTTGTCGTTGGACGGAATTGGATTTGGCGGGGGCTCAAATTGCTCAACTTGCTCCTCTTTCTTTTCCTCCTCATGATCATCAGCTCTTTCCTCACTAACAAGTGTGGTGGTGGCTTGGACATGCTCATGATGAGGATCGCTGGGGCAATCCTCATCAATCATGTACTGCCCTATCGTCATCTCCTGACTTTGAAGTTCCTCTTCCTCAATTCTATTGAATTCAGCAACTAGATGACCAAGTTGTCCTTCCAACCTTGCAACCGCTTCAGTGTTTGCCACAGTGGCATCTGTGATTTCTTGACAAGGTTGGTTGATTATTTGCCCAAACTCCTCGAGTGTTGCTTCCAAAGATAGTTCATGGGAAGCAGGAATGGTGGGTTGGCCGACTAATTTCATGAATTCCTTAAGCATTTTTTCCAAAGAAGATTGCTTAGGAGGATAGTCATATGATGGATGAGAAGAAAATTGGTTGTCGAACTGCGGATAATCAGGATGGTGCAGTTCGTCAACCTGGGGAGCAAAATTTTCCGTAGCATGAGCTTGCCATGAAAAATCAGAATGGTTGCTCTAGTCCGGGTTATAAAAATTTGAATCTGATTCAAACCCAGGGCTGGAGAAACTGGTGTTCAACTGCTCATGTGAAAAGTTGGAAAATTGTCCCCAATGCGGACAATCACCTATACTATGGTAAGGGCTGGAGCAGTGTGAACATGGTTCATGTGGGTGAAAATTGGTAGGGTTTGGCGTCCTACCGCTAGGGGAAACATTAAAATAATCGAACGGAAGACTCATGCTTCACCCAAACAGTTCAAAATATCCCACATGAAACAATAACAACAAAAATAAAATAAAGAAAAACTAACAAAAAAAATAAACTAAACTAAACAAAACAACTAATCAATAAACTAACAAAATGAATAAAACTACTTAAATAATTAAAAATAAAAACTAACTAAAACTAAAAACAGCAAGCAAATAAATTAAAACAGGCAGAATTATTAAATAAAAGAAAAACTAATAATTAAACAAAAAAAAACACAAAAAAATGAAAGCTGAAACACATACACTTCCTCGGGTCTATTGGTGTTGCCAGCTGAGGTGCGCTCGAGCACAGGATCCTACATTCGATCGCAGACACGCAGATATGAAGAAATGTAGCAGTCTTGTGCTCGTACGTTCGATCGCAACTGAGGTGCGATCGTTCGCAACGGCGCACTGCGGTCTGCCAGAGGCGCGCGCTCGCACGCAGCAGCGTATAAGGCAAGCGTAGGTATGCAACTAACTTGGAATAGACTCAAGTGCGTTCGAACGCAGTTTGTGCGTTCGAACGTAGTTTGTGCATTCGAACGCACTATCATGAGCTGAAATTCCAGGGACTCAACAGAAACTGAAAATTGCAAACAAAACGCTAATCTAATTTTTTTTTCTAAAATTTTTTCTATACAAAAGCACGAAATAAATAAAATAAATGCACAATTGAAATAACTAGTAGAAAAATAAAGTTAATCTAAGCAAAAAAAAATCAATTCAAACAAAACAACAACTCCCCGGCAACGGCGCCAAAATTTGATCGTACAAATTTAATTGTACTCGCCAATTGCACGAATCGTTTATAATAGAGTGGATGTGCAAGTGCGAGGTCGAACCCACAGAGAATTGTGTTTTGTTAAAAACTGATTTTAAAATGCCTAAACTAATCCTATCTTAACCTAGTTCCAATGTCAAACAGTTGGCGTACAGAAAATAAAACTAATTTAAAATGTAATAAAATAAAGAAATAAAAGCGACTACAGTCCCTAATCCACCTCACCATAAATTAATTAACAAATAAACATGCTTAGCTCATATTCAATAACAATTACGCTACTTGGCATATTCTATTTGCTATTGCATTGTTCATATTTCCGTCTATCGATAAAACCATATGCATATCCTATTGTTGCCACAAATTCTTGTCGAACTAACCAATGCAAACACTGTTTAGAGGTCACAACGGATATTGGTCCGAAGACGAATCATCCGATGTATCTTCGGTTGCAGCGAAAGTTAACGTTTAACGAATTGCAAACAACAATCAACACACTTTTGTCACTAAAATGCATTGAAACGAATAAACATAAATTGAAATGACAGAATAATACGAACTAAACATGAATAAATGTAAACAAATCTATAGTGAAGGGAATAAGAGACTAATTAAAAGCAAAATAAAGCATTAAATAAATAAATGACGTTTTAGGAGGGTTACACAGTGGAAAATAGAGGGTTTTGGGCCCTAGAGGCGCCTCCCAAGCGTCTCCCAAACGTGGAAAACAAAATATACAACGAGTCCTATTTATAAGCAAAATGAAATGTGCTACCAGGTCAGGGGTGCATTCGAACGCAGGACGTATGTTCGAACGCAAACGTACATGCGTTCGATCATGGTGTTGTACGTTCGGTCGCAGGTGTGCCACTGTGCCGCGTACGTTCGAGAGTAGGAGCTGTGTTCGAACGCACATAACTGCCCACGACGCAAGGTTGAAGCGATGTACGATAGGGCCGGCTAGGGCGACGCGGGAAACGCGGGCTGACTGGACCTGCGTTCGAACGTGGTCCCTGCGTTCAACCGCAGTTGCGTTTGAACGCACCAAGTGCGATCGAACGCACTTCCAGGGGCTTGACTCCTTGTTTGCTTCATTTCTCCCCTTTGAGCCACCTTCTGCACCAAAGACCTACAACACACTAAAACACTAAAACAAGATAAAACATTAGATATTAACAACACTAAGAGCCTAACAAATGTAAATTAATGGGGTTCAAATAAGCACTTTTAGGGACTCATCATGTACTGGTCATCAAACCACCATTAGGGAAATAGATACAACCCAAAATAAACAAACATCAACATTGTTCACAAAAGATCAACAGATCAAAGCCTAGAACTAAGCTTGAGCAGAGTTAGTGAAATCAAAATCTCTGTCATGTCTGCACGAGCTGATCCTCCAATCTCCCACATCGAGCGCAACCAAACAGGGTCCATGTCCTCAAAGATCATACAGATCAAGTCCTAAGCTAGCATCCATGTCTGCTCCAACGGCATCCTCTTCTAAAGCGGCTAAACTGTATAATAATTGTAATGGGAGATGAGACATAATGGAAAGGGTAAGTCTAAGACATAGTGATTTTTAACGCAGATTATTCCCATGCCAGTTTAGTAATGAACTCAGATGTTTAATAAGCAAAAGCAGTTCCATCATGACAACTTATTTTATATGTGATAGATATTTAATATATGATATATGCATATGATGTAAATAACAGTCATAGTTCAACAGTATGGTCTACCTGAGATATTTTTCCTTCTTAGTAGGGTTGATGCTGTCCTGAGGGACCTATAGTACAATGTCAGTGCCCCAGTCATTGCACAACATACCGTACGTAACATTATTGGCACGATCGAGTTTGACCTTGAGTGGCCCACACCAACTAATGACATCCGTCCTATAGTGACCGAACCATTGGGAATGGTTACACCAAAGTCACGAAACCAATGGATCCAAAGCCCCGTATAACACACACATTTGACCATAAAGCTAACATATATAGTAAGCCTATGGCCATTACTACCGCACGTACCGGTATACCATGTCATACGATAAAATTATCTTCTCGGTATTTTACATGCATGTTATTTTACAAGTCTTACTTGGTTAACATGTTTAGCACAATGTTTTTTTCTCAAAATGACGGAGTTCATGAGCAATAAGTATAAAATGTGAGAGTTGTAAAATATGCATGTTTTCTTAATACACAAAATAGATGTGCAGTGCATGGAAAATAGCAATGAGCATTATGTGAGTTAAAACTCACTTGGATTGAAAAGCGTCTCTGAATACTCTGAAAGATTCAGGTTCTTCAAATCTGTGAAAAACCTTCTATTAGTCCGAATCTCATTAAAACAACTATAAAGTAAGGAAAGCAAGAGCTATGGGACGGTTGGTGAAAATAAGGTTTCCCTGTCACACACTGACCTTATGTTCGAGCTCGGGGCCGTAAGTCCACCACGTCACGACAGGCCGTACGTTCGGCACAATACCTTACGTCCGCTATATGGGTTCTCAGGGAGAACCTAATTTTCTCTCCACTGTCCGCCTATTCTCCGACTCCTAGTGTAACGCCCCAAGTTCTAGAGGTAGAGCGACTGAGAGCAACTGTAACATATTCTTAGTAAAATAAAATATTCTCATAAGATCTCCATAAAAATAACATTACAAGAGTACTATTATCCCAAATACAAAATGTGCTAGTACATAATAATCTCATAAAAGTACAATTACACAATCTATGCTCGCCCCAAGTGGTCTAATCCATAAAGTGGAGTCCCAAAAACTTCTACTGTTACTACTTCTGCCAGTCCTCAAAGCAATAAGTCCATGTATTCCACCAGTACCCTTGTCCTTAATACTACAATTTATAGGGCAATCTGAAAAAGATATATAGGGAGAAGGGGTGAGTTCGACAACTCAGTAAGTAGCCACAACACCCAATGCTATAAAACATGCTATTCAGATTTTTATGTCAAAATATTTATCATGTACAACAATAATTTATAAAGCATGATAGTCGCAAAATAAGTAATCAGCACTTCCTTTTCACTTTCTGTCAAAATAATGACCATTTTACCCTTATGACCCGACACCACTGTTTACTGTGAGCGGCGCACGTTGGAGTGTCCCGATGGACCTATATGCTCATCCTGTCGTCACAGGGGAGAGCTACCGGGTTGGAAACTCCCCCTAGGTGAAGGCCACCCGGCCAGTAGCACACACCTTCTCGTAACCGTCCTTCGGTGTGCTTGCCCTACTACCCTATGCGGTACCGAAACTATAATCGTGTTTCGAGGTTAAACATTTATGAATGCACTATAACATTTCTGTAAGCTCATTTGTAACTATATATTTCATTAATCTAACATTTCTGTAACTGTACATTTGTATAACATATCATGAGCTTTTTCATTCATAATCGTATCCATGCATAATTCATTGTAAAAATGTAACATTTCTGTAATCAAGCAATATGATTGAATAACACTATGCATTAAAAATGGGAAGTGCAACTGTAAATCATGTCAGTGGATTCTTTATAAAATCCCCAACATTTTCATTTTTCAGAGATTTATAATAAAATCTGTTGGGGTTTTTGGTGTTGTGTCCGCTTACCTGGCATCGCATGTCCTTAATTTGATTCTGCATCCAACTCACAATTCCTACAGCAGAGTAAAAGTACCTTAATCATTAATTCTTTTATCCTTAACATCAAACCTCACCATGCTTGATTTATAGCCTCTCATAAAATTCTAATAATCAACTTAACTACGACCTCAATAAAACATCCAAAATCATTTGACTATAATTAACAACTTAAGAAGTCTATCTATTCATAATATCGCTCTCTTTCTAAGCCATTTAATCTATCAATTTGCTCTCACTATCAAAAGCTTATAAACACTTACAATAATTACTCTAATTATAACCAAACCCTCCAAATAACAATTCGAATATGCATATACTAAAAGCTCCAATTTAACTATATAAATTTAGCTTAATACTAAAAATATCATAATGGATAAAAATATTACCTTGAAGTCCTATTTTCTTTCCTCTTTCTCTCCTTCCTTTCTTCTTTTCCTCTTTCTTTTCTCTCTCTTCTTTCCTCCTCTCTTCCTTTCTTTTCTTTCTCTCATTTCTTTCTTTCTTTCTTTCCTCCTCTCTTTCTTTTCTCTCTTTCTTTCCTCATTTTCTCGAGCTCACTTGAGCTGTTCCAAAAAAATGAGCAGATTGCTCTCCTTAAATAGTGGTCGGTACCTGCTGGTTGTGGGATGCTTGTCCCATGTGCATGACACTTTAATACCTCCTCATGACATCTTGCGCCCATATGTCTTCAAGTGAAAGAAATGGACATGCTACATGACACCTACAGCCCAAGTGTCATCCGTAAGAGTCATAAAAGCATGCTGTTATCCACCTAATGGGACAGGTTAATCCCCTTGTGGAGCAGGTGTCCCACAACGTCTCCTACTAATCACCAATGCTGTTCCAAACTTGACAGCACGACACATGTGCTGTCAAGATAAGATGTAATTTCCTAAGGGTGCCCATAAATCCCACAATTAATTTATAGTGAAGCTAAGCACATCCACTATAATATATATAAAATTCGTGGCCTAAGAAAATTATTAACCCGTTCGATTAATCCTCCAAATGACACGAAATTTGTCTTAAAATTTTCCTCATTCAAAGCCTCACAACATATCCAAAAATCATAGCAATCCATAACTTTTTGATACCTCAAAAATATCTCGAAATTCAATGCCTCTGGTTGACCAAAATTTCTGTTTTGACACTTGTACCTTCTAAAAATCATAACTCCTTCTACAAGCGTCCAAAAATCATGAAACTACTTTTAAAATCTTCATTTCTTATCATTCTATAAGATCTTAAAATAGTTTTTCTTAAAGTCTCTCGTTGAATTTTTGATGCTCAAAACAATATAACTTTTCTTTCAATAACCCACTAAAATTCTAAATATCAATTCCCACCATCTTTCACATAACATATATTTACCTAACTCCATATAAATCTTAATAAAATTGTAAATCCTCCTTATTCTTGATATTAAAATCACCTTTATTCTAGGATATAAATTTCATGATATTACACCTAGGGCTACTAGGAACACCCTAAAGCCTTCAAGTCTAGTTTACAAGCTCCATGCAACGTAACAACACTAAGCTAACAAAAATGCTAACCCAAACGAGTTCAAAGCGTAACTAAGCTAACAACTACAACTAAACAAAAAATGAGCAACATAACGACGTATTTAAAAAGTTAAGGGTCGAACGTTACCTCCTTGAAACAAAACTGCAAGAGTTCTGTCTCACGAACGTTCTGAAACTCACAAACGCCTCACACACGCTTACAAAACACACTCAAAACACTTTGAAAACACTCTAGGAAGAGGTGTAGTGACCCAAATATTTAACTAAGCATAAGTGGCTTAGTTAGAAGTTTAATTTGAACTTTGGGTCACGAGGATCAGCCAGAAGGGTATTTTGGGAATTTGTCTACTGGTTTGTCTTTTAGTGCGGACGTACGCTAGGGTTGACGGACGTACACTCCTATCTTTTAGTGCGAACGTATGCTGTTGTCTATAGTACGGACGTACAGTAGTCCCCCACCGGACGTACGCTCTGTGACGTACCAAAAATAAAAGTACTCGCAAGTGTATGAGTCGTATGCAGTAAAATGCGCGTACAAATGCGAGGTCGATCCATAGGGGATTTGTGTTCTTGTAAAAGATCAATTTTCTATTTAAAAAAATAAAAAAATCCTATTTTACCTAGTTCCACAGTTGGTCATGCAATGGTGACAAAAACTAAATTAAATGAAAATTTAAACAACAATCAAAATAAAAATACTAAGGTTTCCGAATTCACCTCGCCAAATTCACACTACACTCTCGCGTTTACGCATACAATCAATATTGGAAACATTTAAACAATGTTCAACAGTCGTGATCGTGCACGTAAAATCATTCAATGAATCCATCAGTTTAAAGGATCACAACAAGCATTTAATTGAGATCAAATCATCCACCGTATTCGTAGATCATGATGGATATTAGTCTCAATCCAATCACTCGATGTACCCCCAGACAAAACACATTGAATATAAAAACTATGCACGAAATAAAAAATGGTGCTTAATCTCATAAAATAAATCAAGCAATTGAAAAGACTTTGAACAACTAATTTATTAAATATTGAATTGTAGCATAAATAACGAAAATGTAAATGTGAATCAATGACGAGGCTTCATCTTCAACCTTAGTTGAAGGTCTTAGCCTCTCATGATAACAAAAGACATGCTAAAATCAATTAAATTCATGAAAAACAAAAACTTACAACCAAAAAGCGTTCACAAAGGCCAAGACATGACAAAAGTCGTGTTTCTGCTCTCTACGGCGCCTCCTCACGCGTTTACAACGAAAAAGAATGTATTTATAAGCTAATTTTAGGGTTTCAGCATTGCCAGGTCTGTCGAGTGTGCTCGATCGCACTCTAGGTGCGCTCGATCGCACTTGAGCATGCATTTCCAGTGTTGATGGGCGCAAGTGCGCTCGATCGCACTATATGAGTGCTAGAGTGCAGATGCTTTAGAATTGTCCAAATCTTGGAAATATGAATTTGTATATCTTTGAGTTAGCTTTCCAATGACATCAATATCACTCCAATCGGAGTTCTACAACTCTAGATATGGCCATTTTGGTGGGACTCGTCAGGTGCGAATCATTGTTCGACTCAAATTTGCTTCCAATGCTCCCCGAGCTGTCTTAAGTTCCAGAATTAATCTAATTAGCCCCAGATGTACCTTAGCAACCTGCAAAACACCAAAACTAACTAAAAAATCAAAAAATAATAAAACTAAGGGCTTAACAAATACAAGCTAAAGGGCCCAAATATGCAATATTTAGCACTCATCAAATACCCCCAAGCTTACATTTTGCTAGTCCCTTAGCAAAACAAAATGAAAAACATAACAAAAACAATAAACATAAGTCCGCTTTCGTGGGAGAAATGGTTGCATTTGGCATATGCAACAAGCCTTTTAAATTCCTAGGAATTCCTTAGAGGACGAGTGAAGTCTCGTGAGGGTTTTCTAGGAATGACACCTACAAATATTTTATTGACACTATGTTATTGACGGACAAAGCTTTCACTTAAACACATGGTTCATACATCATTAACAAATTTAACAAGTCGAACATACAAACCACATCATCCAAGCATCCAAACACCATTCAACTCACGGTTGGAAAATTGAGACAACACATGCTCCAAGAAGTGAAAAGTGAACTAACATAAGGTCATGGGGTTTCAATCATTCTCAAAGAAAATGTGCACCCCAAAATTCATAGGACTGCATTATAATGAAAACAACCACGGCTTGATTTTTTTTTTTTTTTTAAATTTTATTGGCTATGCAATGCTTGGCTCCCTTAAGCTTCTAAATGACTTATGTAATGAGTGTTGGGCCAATGACTCCCAAACTAGATGGCTTTAGGGCACTAGATGTAGAGACATCTCTAAGGACTTAATTACTCAAGTAAAAAAGAACTATGAAGCCTAACTAGCCATACAATCATTCAGCTGGACCTTCTCCTCTTTTTACGCGAACACTCACTGCTTGGTGAGGCAATAGGTCCGGTTTCTCAATGAGAAGCTCAACCTTATGAATTTTTTTTTTGAAAGCTGATGTGGTAAATTTGTGACCAAATTTATCAATAATAAAATTACCACTCGCAATAGAACGAATCCCGTAGGATAGGGCTATATTGAGGGTGTCGAACCACAAGGACTGTAGGGTTTCGTTATTAAAATTAAAAGACTAAATTTAACCTAATTGAGAAAACAAGATTGATTGTTGTAAATTGAGTTGCATAAAAGTAAATGCATAAAATAAAAGATAATTAAATTATGATAGAGAGTGTAGGGTATTGACTTCACCTCTATCCGTACAACAATGGTTAATCAGATTCAATTCCAGAAATTCATTCTATGCATGTTATAATTAAACGAGAAACTACCTTATTAAAGAGTAAGGATAATCTATCTTCGGTTGGCACGGATCGTCCACCTAACCACTAAGATGCGGCACGACCCGTCTTCCCTAGGTATAAACTATAAAACCCCTTAATAAGTTTCATATAATTAATGGAATAGCATAACCCATCTTCGGTTGGCACAAATCGTCTACCTAAATTACACTAAACTAGGGTGTAGTACGACCCGTCTTCCCTAGGCATGGCCTATCTTAATCCTATTAATCATATGTCTATTAAAACCCATTATATAACCATCATCCCCATAATCACAGAAAATAAGAATGATTTGAGATCAATAAAAGTAAAATACTTTCTAAGACAAGATAAGAATTTCACAAATATTGATTTTGGAATTTAAGAACAATTGCATTTAATAATTAAGAACATAATTCAATTGTAGCAATTCTCACAGTTATATAATCAACATACATAAATTGAAAATCTGGAAATTAAATACAATCAAACCATTGTGCTTGGATAGGGTTACATCAACACCCCACAAAGGGGTTAGCCGCTCATGACTCCGCTAAGCCTCCAAGAATATTTTCTGTCTAAAACTCAGTCTCTCTCTGAAATTGTCTCTCTAGTTGTGAGGCTTAGAGGTCTATTTATAGGCTTTAGGAGAGTCCTAGAAACCCTAGTAAACCTAGGAAATTCGGAATTCTATCTCCTAGTCAATTTAGGAGACAATCCTATTACAAATCGGAATAGAATTCGTCCAGAATTGGGCTTCTATCTTGCGGGGTGATTTTAGCATTGCGGCGGTCTGAATTAGGAAAATACTATTTCACAATGATTTGTAGCCTGTTGAGTCAGCTTTCCAATGCCGTTGGAATCACCTCAATCCGATATTTGAGCTGAAAGTTATGGCCAAAATACCAAGACCTGTTCAGAATCCAAATTTGAATCCAATCCGATTTTAGCTCCAATTTGATAAATTCCGATTTAATCCTTTCCACATCTTCTAGGTCTTCCCAATTTGTTCTTTAAACCCAAAATTAATGGTTTTTCTTGCATCTTTATTAAATACCTGAAAACACAAAAACAACACAAAATCAAACAAATAGCAATGCTAAGGAATTAACATATGCGAGTTAGGGGGCTTGAATGTGCAACATTCGGTGCTTATCAAAAGCCAAGGTTTTCCTCACCATATCAACCCACAAATCTCTAGAGACACACTCCCCTTAATTCAAATCTCATACCCCACAGACCCTAATGCTAGTGTGCATGTGAAAAATCTATCCAACACGTGGAGTCTCTCTAATCCAACATTTGAGTCAAACACTGGGATTTATAATGATATGCAATGTTCAAACAAGTTAAACATACCAATGACATGCAATCCATAGTTATGATGTTAGGTTATGCCCAATCAACAACATAGCAATTTTTTTTTTTTTTTTAAGAAGACAAACAACACAAATAAACAAATAAAATGACAGATATGTCTACCCCACCCCCAAACAAAAATGTCACATTGTCCCCAATGTGACCAGAGATACAATACCAAATCGATGGCGCAAGTCAAGCACAACGTAAGAGAACGCTCCCCCAAACTTGAATGGCAAACACTTGTCTTGAAAAACACATAACAACAAAACAAATTAGACAAACACAATCAAATAATAAAGAAAAATAATGAGGGTTGCCTCCCACAAGTGCTAAGTTTAAAGTTTTCAGCCAGACTCTCCACAAGAGACGACAATCACTCTGAATAATTCAGATCTTCCAATAGAGTCGTCTCCACCTCTCTACTTCTCAACTCCAAGAATGGTTTTAATCTTTGTCCATTGACCTTAAAAGTGTTACCATTCTTGGGATCCTCAATCTCGATGGCCCCATGAGGAAACACTGACCGAATAATAAAGGGGCCAGTCCATCGAGATTTCAGCTTGCCTAGGAAGAGATGCAATCTTGAATTGTAAAGGACTTTCTGACCAGGCTTGAAAGATCTCCTCAAAATGCTCTGGTCATGAGCCTTCTTCATCTGTTCCTTGTACATCTTCGCACAATCATATGCATCACTCCTCAACTCCTCCAATTCATTGAGTTGGAGCTTCCTTTGTGAGCCAGCCTTCAAAAGATTGAAGTTCAGCTGTTTAATGGCCCAATATGCCCTATGCTCCAACTCTATGGGAAGATGACATGCCATCTCGTACACAAGCCGATAGTGTGAGATCCCAATCGAGGTCTTGAATGCTGTTCTGTACGCCCAAAGTGCATCACTTAATTGCAGAGACCAATCTTTTCTATTGCGATTCACAGCCTTCTCCAAGATATGCTTGATCTCACGATTAGAAACTTCGACTTGTCCACCTGTCTGTGGGTGATAAGGGATGGCAACCTTCTAGGTGATGAAATACTTCTTCATCAACTGCTCAAAAATCCGATTGCAGAAATACTTACCTCCATCACTTATGATTGCTCGAGGAGTACCAAACCGAGCAAAAGTAGTGTCTCTCAAAAATTAGACCACAACTCTGTGGTCATTAGTCTTGCAAGCAACAGCCTCCACCCACTTGGACACATAGTCCATAGCGACCAAGATGTACAGATATCCATAGGAGTTCGGGAAAGGTCCCATGAAATCAATGCCCCACACATCAAAAATCTCAACGATCAAAATCGGGTTGAGGGGCATCATATTTCTTTTGGAGTTACTCCTTAGCTTCTGACAATGCTCACAAGATGTACAATAAGTATGAGCGTCTCTAAACAAGGTGGGCCAGTAAAATTCACATTGCGATCTTTTTAGCACTGAAATGGCCTCCACAAGCATGATCATGACAGAAGGAGATGACATTAGATTGGTCATGCTCAGGTATACATCTCCTAATGATTTGATCAGGACAATACTTAAACAAATAAGAATCATCCTAGAAAAAGTATTTCACCATGGCAAAAAATTTGAATCTATCTTGTTGCCCCCAATGCAAAGTCATTTGGCCGGTAACAAGATAGTTCACTGATCGGTGCCAAATATTGTATATTTGACAGCCTTAACTTATATTTTGTTAAGCCTTTAGCACTGTTAATATCTAACATTTATAGTTGTTTTTAGTGTTTTATGGTGTGCAGGTCATTGCATCAACACATGGCTACCAAGGGCAAAAATGGACTTAAAGAGATGATGGAGCTCCTGCCAGTGCGCTCCACTGCACTTGGTGCGATCGAGAGCAATTGCGGTCGAACGCAAGGAGCAAGTTCGAACGCACTCCACGTAGACCCATGTCTCGCGCAGTTGCCCTAGCCGGCCCTAGCTTCCATCGCTTCTAGCCTGGCACCGTGGCAGTTATTTGGGTTCGATCACAGAAGTCACGATCGAACGCATACATCAGTGCGATCGAACACATGGCCTGCGTTCGAACGTAGTCCTATGACCTGGCAGCACACTGGTCTTCTATAAATAGGACCCTTAGTGTATTTTTACAGGAGTTCTTGTTTTGGGTGCATTTTTAAGAGCCTTTGCCATTGTTTAGGCCCTGCTCTGCCCATTTATTTGTAGCATTTCCATTTTTATTTTATTTAATGTTTTCTTGCACCTTTATTTTGTCTTTCCATTCTATGGGAGACTAATCTTCAACTAAGGTTGAAGATGAAGCCTCCCCTCTAATTTATGCACATTTACTTTACTGTTATTTCATTCCGTCTTACTTTATGCTTAGTCGTTTCATTATGGGTTAAGTGACAAGCTCATTTGATAATTGTTTTTGTTGCATCTATGTCCAACGTCATCACGTTCCAATCAGGAGGTACTTCGGACGGTTGGGATGAGACGAGGCATCCACTGCGATCAACGATACAGTGGATGACTCAAGCTCAAACTAACATCCGAAGTGACTCTTTATACAGTAAACATTTTGATGGTTCGACTAGCTTCAAAAGCAATTATAGGTTAAGCAAAAATGCTAACTCGAAAGGCGAAATAATAATTGTAGAGTTTATTGTGTATGTTTAGTGGGGAAGGTGGATTTTTCAACTTTGGTTACTTTTTGTTTATTTTACAAGTTTATTTTAGAGTAGTTTACATTTTCGCAAGTTTTGTGTTCGATCAAACGACCATATTCGGAACTAGGTTAAAATAGGGTTCGATCCCGTATTTCGCTGTGGTTCGATCCCGTATTTCGCAACGCTACATGATCAACGACTCATGCTATTGCAAGTGCAATCAAATTTGCATACCATTCACTATGTCAGCGAACCATGGTGCGGGATTATGAGCAATGTGCATCAATTGCTCATCAGGGAAGGTCTCAGAAATGGGTGTGGCGTCCTCGGTGTAGTCCACAGTCAATCTCGACAAATGATCAGCCACCACATTTTTGGAACCCTTCTTATCCCGAATTTCTATGTCGAACTCTTGAAGAAGCAAAATCCACCGGATAAGACGAGATTTAGCATCTTTTTTAGAGAAAAGATACTTCAATGTAGCACGATCCGAGTAGATGATGACTTTAGATCCTAGCAAATAGGATCTGAACTTGTCTAGCGCAAAAACGACAGCCAACAACTCCTTCTCAGTGGTGGAATAATCGAGTTGCACGTCATTCAGAGTTCTACTTGCATAGTAAATGACATGGGAAAGTTTATCAATACGCTGCCCCAAAACAGCTCCCATAGCGTAATCTGATGCATCACACATTATCTCAAAAGGTGCACCCCACTTGGGTGGCTGAATAACTGGTGTGCACGTCAGAATCTTTTTCAAAGCCCCGAATGCTTGCTTACACTCCTCATCAAAAATAAACAGGGTCTCCTTCACCAACAACTTGCACAAGGGCCTGGCGATCTTGCTGAAGTCCTGTATGAATCGCCTGTAAAATCCTGCGTGGCCCAGAAAAGAACGAACATCTTTCACCATACGTAGGGGTGGAAGGTTGGAAATCATATCCACCTTCGCTTTGTCAACCTCAACCCCCTGCTGAGATATGACGTGCCCCAGTACAATGCCTTGCTTTACCATGAAATGGCACTTCTCCTAATTAAGCACAATGTTCTTTTCTTTGCATCTCACCAAGACCAGCGTGAGACGGTGCAGACACTCTTCGAAAGATGAATTGAAGACTGAGAATTCATCCATGAAAATCTCAAGGAAACGTTCTACCATGTCAGAAAAGATACTGATCATGCACCACTGAAAAGTGGCAGGTGCATTGCATAACCTAAAGGGCATGCGACAGTAGGTGAACGTCCCAAAAGGACAGGTGAATGTCGTCTTCTCCTGATCGTTGGGGTCCACAGGGACCTAGTTATACCTAGAATAACCATCAAGAAAACAATAATACTCATGCCTAGGCAAACGCTCCACCATTTGATCGATAAACGGAAGTGGGAAATGATCCTTCCTGGTGGCGGCATTCAACTTGCGGTAGTCAATGCAAACTCTCCAACCTGATTGAACAAGAGTTGGCACCAACTCGTCATCTTTATTCTTAACTACCGTCAATCCAGCCCGCTTAGGCACGACATGAATTGGGCTCACCCATTTGCTGTCAGAGATCGGATATATGATCCCAGCATCTTATAGCTTAATTACTTCAGCTCTAACAACTTCTTGCATGGCTGGGTTGAGCCTTCTTTGTGGCTCCCTCGATGGCTTGGCATTCTCCTCCAGATGTATCTTGTGCATCACCACCGAGGGGCTGATCCCCTTGATATCCTCAATGGTCCAGCCGATAGCTTCCTGATTGGTGCCAAATATTGTATATTTGACCCCCTTAACTTATACTTGCTAAGCCTTTAGCATTGTTAATATCTAACTTTTGTGCTTGTTTTTAGTGTTTTATGGTGTGCAGGTCATTACATGGATACATGGCTACCCAAAGGCATATTGGACTTGAAGAGATGCCATGAAGTCACTGCCAGTGCGTTCGAACGCAGATGCGGTCGAACGCAGGGACCACGTTCGAACGCAGGTCCAGTCAGCCCGCGTCTCACGCATGTTGCCCTAGCCGGCCCTATGATTCCATCGCTTCCAGCTGGCACCGCAGCAAATGTCTACGTTCGACCGCAGAGCCTATGATCGAATGCACTTTTTATTAGTGCGTTCGAACGTAGGGCCTACGTTCGAACGTAGCCTTGTGACCTGGCAGCACACCAGAATTCTATNAATGCATTCTTTTACTCTTTATTTGCTTTGTTGTTCAATGGGTGGCTAAACTCTTCAACTAAGGTTGAAGATGAAGCCTCACCCTTAGTTTATATTTCTTGTTTTTACATTAAATGCGTTTATTTTCCGTCATTTAATTTTCCGTACTCGTCATTTAATTTATGTGACAAAAAGTTGAATGGTTGTTTTTTTTGATACATTGATAGTCATCCCATGATGTGTTCCAAGCCGGGTGCACAACGAGTGATCGATTACTGATTTAATATCCACTGTGATCCAAGGATACAGTGGATGATTCTATCAATAATCAATACTCGTCGTAGCTCCTTAACGGTAAACACATTATTCGGTTTGACTTGTGTCAATAACGACAATAGAGTGTGTTGAAGGGTTTAATTTGTTAAGACGGAAAACTGGTGTTTAATGTGTAAAGCTAACTTTTAAGATGGGGTGAGGCAAATCTTTAACCTTAGTAGTTTTTTCATACCTTTACCTTTTTTTTAGAATAGTTTTTAATTAATGCAAGTTACGTGTTCATTGATACGATCTTTATTTGGAACTAGGTTAAAGTAGATTTAATCTAAGAGTAATATTAGTTTTTCTTAGCAAAAACTCCGTTCTCTGTGGGTTCGATTCCACACTTCGCAAGAGCTATATGACCTAACAGTTTGTGCCATTGTGAGTGCAATATAATTTGCACATCAAATTTTGGCGCCGTTGTCGGGGAACGGTTGTTTTTGTTTAAATTAATATTATTTTTAGATTGAATTTATTTTTCTACTAGTATTTATTTTATGCAATTTCAATTATGTTCTTAGTTTATTTTGCATTTTAATTAATTTTTGTTAGCTTTTTAGAATAGTGTTTGGCAATTTTTAATTTCGTGCATAGTTTCTGGAAAATCAGGCTGGCACAGTGCGATCGAACGCACTGTCGCCTATTCCATAACGTTCTTGCACCTGAGAACACTCATTACGCGTCTGCGTGCGAGCACAAGTCCCTGCTAGAAAGTAATGCAGTGCTACGTTCGAACGCACCTGGGTTGCGTTTGATCGCACTTGCAGAGCCTGCCAAATTGTTGCGTTTGTGCGAATGAACGTACTGCCTGCGCTCGAGTGCACCTCTGCTTCCTGCACCAACATACCTGAGGCAGTATGTATGTTGCTGTTTTTGTAAATTGTTAATTTAGGTTTTAATTGATATTTATACCTGTTTTTAGCTTGTTTTCTGCTGCTGTTGGTTGTATTTAGCTTATTTTAATTTGTAAGTGATTAATTAGTTTCAATTGTTAGTTGTTAGTTTAGTTAATTTGTAGTTAGTTGTTAATTTGATTTTGCCATGTTAGTTTCCATATGTTTTAGCTAGGATTGTTGATATTTGTTTGCTGTTTTGGTCTCTGTAGTTGCTGCATCTGTTCATATTTGTTTAAAATTGTTTAGTTTTAATTCATTTTAGTGCATATAGGTTGCTATTTCTATAGTTTAATTGCATCTAGTGTTTTATTTTCATCTAGGTTTTTTGTAGTTGTAAATATTTGCTGCTTTGTTTCCTGTTTTTATTGTTTATCCATGCATGTTTGCTTGTTTTAGCTTGCTGTTTTCGCTTAGTGTTTAGTTAAATTTTTGTTGGTTTATGCTTGGTCGGCGATCTGTGAACTTAGAATTAACACCATTAGATCCCGACTTAGAAAGAAACATTAGGAGAGCGCGTAGAGCTCAAGGCGAGATGGGGGATAATCAAAGGAATCCGAGAGTGGAGGAGCACGAGGAAAACCAAAGGAATCCAAGAATGTAGGAGCACGAGGATTATCAAGATGCAAGAGAAGGGAACGGGGAGCATAGGAGAGCTTATGACGTGGATTTCACAACGTCACTCCGGGAATCGTTCGCACCTACTGCGGTCAGTTCCCATTCGTGCATTGTGTTACCGTCGACTAATGCAACCCACTATGATCTAAAGCCACATGTAATCCAGATGTTACCATCCTTTTACGGCTTAGATCATGAAAACCCTTACTCTCATGTGAAAAATTCAAGAACATCTGTGCTACTATCAAATTTCAAAATTTTTCTGAGGAATCGGTCCACCTCAGACTCTTTCCTTTCTCACTTCATGATAGAGCCACGGAGTGGTTGGACTCCAATGCTCCTGGCTCCATCACATCATGGGAAGAGCTGTTGAAGCAATTTTACAACAAGTTTTTCCCAATGTCCAGAGTAAACGAGGCAAGAAAGGAAATCAGTTCCTTTACTCAGGATGAAGATGAGAAATTCTCAGAATGTTGGGCACGGTTCAAAGATCTGTTGATGAAATGTCCCCCTCACGGATATGAGAAATGGCGTCTGGTGCAATTCTNGAAAAAAAAACCACCGAGTGTAAGTAACAAAATATGTACTTAAATATCTAATCGAGTTAATGAATATAACGTTATTAATTCACAAACCTAAGTAAATATCTAATTAGTTAATATAACATAATTAAACTAAATATGAGAATAAGTTTTGTAAAAAAAAAGTACATTTCCTAACGTGGGAGTAGATGACACGTTAGCAATTTCTAACGTGTCACTCCGTCCCACGTTAGCAAATGTTAATATTAAAAAAAGATATTTTGAAAACCCATTTACTAACGTGTCTAATTTAACACGTTAGCAAATACTAACGTGTTTAATTTGGCACGTCAGTAATTGGAACGGAATTTACTAACGTGTTACATCATACACGTTACTAAAATATAAATATATTTTTTTAAAAAAATTAATAAAAAAATTAATTTTCCATTAGTAACGTGGTATGAACCACACGTTACCAATTGCTAACGTGTGGTTCATGCCACGTTAGTAATTACTAACGTGTTTAGAATGACACGTTAGGAAAATTTTTATTTTTTTTAATTTGTTTTTTTGGTCCCATTACTAACGTGTTAAAATTTAACACGTTAGTAATTGCTAACGTGGGAAAAAAAGTGAACAGTAGCCACGTTAGTAAATGCCGTGTTTTTTGTAGTGTACGCAGCCTACAAGTTCTTTGGAGAAGCAAGGCGATGGTGGTAGATTAAAAAGAACTCGCTAGCGATAGAATTAGGAAGCGAGGAAGCCATTACGTGGACTCGATTCAAGGAAGAGTTCTATCAGGAATACTTGTGGAGCTTAGGGAGGAGTACACCCCGAGAGTTGCATTCTAGCAAGAAATAGAGTCGTTGGTGCCATAGGTGTGGTAGGCTACATTTTGGGAAATACAGATCAAGAATTTGTGCTACGGATATGGCAAGGTGGAACACTTCATTTGGAACTGTAACTTAGCCAAATGGAATGGTATTGGTCCAAACTAGAAGGAAGTGATGGCAGGACAAGGGTTAAACGTAACTATTAGAGTTGTTAAGGCATGTGGATTTGCCTTATTTTGTAGTTAAGGGGCTGGGTTATTGGATGTTTGCTCATACATCAGTCAGTTGTATTTTGTTTTGTACTTGCACTTAATTTGGAGTTTTGGACCTAAAAGTGTAACATTAACTAAGAGTTTGGTTAATGCACGATGCTTGTTACACTGTGATTGATGTGTGATTATAAAATTCCTAATTTTGTTAATTGTCCATTAGAAGTATGTTAAAGTATGATATTCTTGGACTTGGATTCTAGTAAAAAGGTAATTAGTGAATCTTCTACCCATAGATCTTGTATTGGATTACATGATCTTGGTTACTTAAGAGCTAAAAGATTATAGAGAATCTATCTGTACCTAAATAAACTAAGGAGTTCTCGAGTACAGTTGTCTATGGAAACAAACGAGGTGGCTAGAGCTGATCTAAGGGTTATGATCAGGTTAGCGTGGTAGCTGATGAGTTGAGTAGAAAGGCGACAGTGGAGCTTGTTGCTCTTGGAATTTTCCAACCCTAGTTGGTTATAGAATTCGCTAGGATGGAAGTAGAAGTGGTAGAAGAGGGTGCGCCTGCATGCTTGTCTAACTTGGTGGTTGAATCAAGATTGCTTACTTGGATTAAGGCCACTTAGTTGGAGGATCCTGATTGCACCAAGATCAGGCAGTTGTTAAGGCATAAGGGTTTTGCCTTAAGGATGATGGGTTGCTCACTCATGAGAGTGTGTCGGAGGGTGAAGGACTAAGGAATGAGACAACTTTGGGGCCTGAAATGACTAAAGTGCTTACTGTTAGATGAAGGATGAGTGCATCCTAGAGTCGGAAGAAGAGTTATACCGATAACTAGAGACAACCTTCGGAACATGAAGTGGGAAATCGTGTATTCCTCAAGATGTCACCCATGAGGAGAGTGATGCGATTTGGGAAGGAAGGGGAGGTTGGCATACACGGTTGCCTTACCCCTAGACTTGATTGGAAATGACTCTTTTACTCAAGATTATACTTGGACAGTATACCTATCCTTGTTTTGGTTAAAAGGATAGTCGTGTAAGAAAAAATTTGTTTTCCTCTATAGGGTTATGGCTTGGATACCCATCGACCCGGACTGTATGTGAAATTACTCGACTTGGGTGTCGAGATTGGCAAGGCCTAGTACAGTGTAGGGAACACTAGGTGTGATGTCTTTACATTGAGGTTCAAGGATCTTATTTGTATGGTTAATTTTTTTTGGGTTGTATGGCTATCTGTTATGGTTTAGGGTAACTGTTACATTTGGATTCTTTAAGAGTAATCGATTAAGGTAAAGTTGCTCCCCCTAGGAAGTATGGTATCATGTCAAAGATACCCATGGGCTTGACTCCATTTTGGTGTATTTAAGGGTCGTTGAGTTTAACGATGATTGATATAGTGTGAGTAATATCGACTACAACACCCTTGGTGACTTGCAAATGGATTTGCTATAACTTGTGAGGATGCCGACCTGGATCACTTTATATTGGAAGAATGAGGTCAGTGCTATCAGAATGGTTGGGATAAGATTTTTTCAAGGATAGGGTTGAGCACAAACCTTGTAAAACTACAGACGTTAAGGTAACGTTATTGGTTCTTCTTGTGTTTTGGGGCTACGAAATTTTGAGGGTGAAATTGTTATTAGGAGGGGAGAATGCAGTAACCCAAATAATTAACTAAGCTTAAGTAACTTAGATGGTTAAATTGGACTTTGGGTCACTAGGATTAGCTAGAAAGGCATTTTGGGAATTTTCTCTTCTAGACCAGACGTACGCTAGGTTAAGCAGACTTACACTCCTATCTTTTGTGCAAATGTACACTCCTCTCTTTGGTGCGAATGTACGTCCTTGTCTGTAGTAGTGGACGTACGCGGGACCACCAGACGTACGCTCTTGTCTTTAGTGCGGACGTACACAGGGGACCACCAGATGTACGCTGACAGAAAGTACGTCGTACTCTGTAAATAGTACATGAATGTACACTCAAAAGTACCGGACGTACGCTATTTTATTGTATTCCCGCTAGATAGTACCTGAATGTACGAGACAACCTTTGGACCGTTGTGTAAAGTATTAGATGTACGCTAAGGTTCAGTGGACGTCTGCTACTACTTTTTAGAGAGTTGGTGGAGCCTCTCAGTTATAATACCCCTTTCCCCTCTTCATTTCTCATGCTCTTTGAAGCCCCCAGGCTGCGAAAATCCTTCATTGTGAGTGTTTTCTGAGATTTTGTGTGTTTCGATGCTAATGGTGAAGGAACTCTTGAAGTTTCACTTCAAGGAGGTAATGCTTGGTTACCTAGCTCTTTAATTACGTCATTATGCTGCTTGATTAGTGTAACATCCCACCCCAATGACACACAATATTATCAGCTTTTGGCTCCTGATCGTACCAAATTTGGGTACTGGCAATAGAACGAACCGTTAGGTCGTATAGCGTTGCGCAAGTACCGAGATCGAACCACAGAGAACGGAGTTTTGCAAATAAAAACCAATATGACTCTTAAATTGAATATATCTTAACCTAGTCCCAACGTGAGAAATGATGTCGAACATGGAACGTGCAAAAATTAAATTTATTCTAAAAAAATGCAAATGTACGGATAAAAATAACTAAGGTTAAAGACGAACCTCACCCAATAAAAATTAGTTTAATACATTAAACACTCATTTTCCTTTTTTTTAACACTTTAAACCCTTCAACACACTCTATTGTGGTTATTGACACAAGTCAAACCGAATAATGTGTTTACCGTTAAGGAGCTACAATGAGTATTGATTATGGATAAAATCATCTACTGTATCCTTGGAACACATCACAGGATGACTATCAATGTATCAAAAACGCACAACCATTCAATTATTTGTCACGGAAATTAAATGACGAGTACGGAAATTAAATGACGGAAAATAAAACATAAAATGTAAAAGCANAAACTTGTGAAATATGAATTTGTAGATCTTCGAGTTAGCTTTCCAATGACGCAAAGATCACTCCAATCAGAGTTCTATAACTCTAGATATGGCCGTTTTGGTGGGACTCGTCGGGTGTGAATCATCGCTCAACTCAAATTTGCTTCCAATGCTTCCCGAACTGTCTTAAGTCCCAGAATTAATGTGGTTAGCCCCAGATGTACCTTAGCAACCTGCAAAATACTAAAACACCAAAACTAACCAAAAACATCAGAAAATAACAAAATTAAGGGTTTAACAAATACAAGCTAAAGGGCCCAAATATGCAATATTTGACACTCATCAGGTACAATGGTCTCTTCCTTCTCACTACTCACCAGAGGAGTAGTCTCTAACATCGCATTTGCTTGCTCAAGCAACTTGTCCAAGTCCAGATCTTCTCCAAACTGAGCAAAGCATGCCTCTAGGGGGTCCTCCATGCTTGATTCCTCAACAGCCTCTTTTATGATATCCTCTATCAAGCATACTTGCTGCACTTCGTCATATTTCAATGGTTATTTCCTAATATGGAAGATGTTCAACTCCATTGTTGCAACATCCCACCCCCAATGACACACAATATTGTCCGCTTTTGGCTCCCCTAAACTAGACTTCCCAAGAGGTCACCCATCCTGGTACTACTCTCGCAGAAGCACGCTTAACTGCAGAGTTCTGATGGGATCACGGCTTTAAAACGCATTGTTGCCATTAAGGGTGTAAGTATACATATAAGCACATCCTCATCTCCATACCCAGGCGATGTGGGACATCACAATCACCCCCTCTTAAGACCCAACGTCCCCGCTGGCGGCCTCATGGGATTAGCCCACTCTTGGCAACAGTCCCATCGAGCATCCGCTAGCGACCTTCATGGGCTTGTGCACGCTCCTCCCATCTCAGGATGGGCAATGGCTCTGATACCATTTTGTAACACCTCACCCCAATGACACACAATATTGTCCACTTTTGGCTCCCCTAAACCAGACTTTCCAGGAGGTCACCCATCCTGGTACTACTCTCGCAGAAGCACGCTTAACTGTAGAGATCTGATGGGATCATTACCATCAAGGCTTTAAAACGCGTTGTTGCCATTAAAGGTGTAAGTATACATATAAGCACATCCTCATCTCCATACCCAGGCGATGTGGGACGTCACAACTGTCATATTCCCAAAGGAAATCTTCATAACCCCCGTCCTACAATTAATCAGGGCTTTAGCCGTAGCTAAGAATGGTCGCCCTAAGATCACCGGTATTTGACTCCCTAGGTTTTGGACCGGCTCTGTATCAAGCACAATAAAATCCATGGGGAAGTAAAACTTATCAACCTTGATTAGTACATCCTCCACTATTTCCCGTGGAACCTTCACTGACCTGTCAGCTAACTGCAGTGTCATAGAAGTGGGCTTCAACTCTCTAAGCCCTAACTGCACATAAACTGAGTAGGGTAACAAATTAACACTTGCTCCCAAATCCAATAAGGCCCTCTCAATTTGGCTGAATCCGATCATGCAAGTAATGGTAGGACATCCAGGGTCCTTGTACTTGATGGGTAACTTGCATTGCAGGATTGAACTAACCTGCTCGGTCAAGAATGCCTTCTTAGGGACATTCGTCTTCCTCTTCACAGTTATCAAGTCATTCAAGAACTTGGCATATGAAGGTATTTGCTGGATGGCGTCCAAAAACGGAATGTTAATCTGGACTTGCTTGAACACCTCCAGAATGTTCTCAACCTTTCCTCCTTTCTTAGGCGCTTGTAGTCTTTTAGGGTAGGGCGCCTTAGGTACAAATGACCTAGGAGGATCCTTCACAACAGGAGTGGCTGTAGATGGCTCAGCATCTCTTTCTTCCTTGTTGCCACTCGCTTCCTTTTCTTGCCCAGCAATGTCAACTTCTGGGTCCACCACATGACTTTCCACTTGTCTCCTTGACCTCAGTGTGACAATCGCCTGCACATGCTCCTGCCTGTGCGCTGAATTTGAAGAATTTCCAATTGCAAACGCCTTTGGATTCGGTTTGGCCTGACTTGGGAACTTCCCCTTTTCTCTTTCACCCAAGTGATTTGCTATTTGGCCTATCTAATTCTCCATCTTTGCTATAGCTTGGGTGTTGACCATGGTCACATTATTCACCTCCTGGATGGCCTGGCTATTGATCATTGTGGACTTCTGGAGCTCTTGCATTAGCTGACCATTCGACTGGATGAATGTCCTCATTGTTTCCTCCAGAGCTGGTTGAGGTGAAGATGCAGGCACTTGAGAAGTAGGCTGATTGTACTGTTGTGCTTGAATTCTGGGAGGATATTGGGTTTTAGCATTCTGAGGTGCTCCTCCCTGATTTTGCTTCCAATAAAAGTTTGGATGGTTCCTCCATCTTGGATTATAAGTCTCAGAGTAAGGTCCAGCCGACTGCTTTCAGTAGTCATTGAAAGCGTTCGCTTGTTCCATCGGATACTCAAAAAAGACCGGTGCAGATGGACAATTTTGTACTTAATGCATAGGACTCGCTCAGATGGAACAACTATCAACAGTGTAAGTGTTGGCAGCATTGATGGATGGACCTACGACGAGAGCGTATAGCCTCTTGGTGAGCGCATCTATCTTCATGTTCATCTCAGCCTCTCCCTTCAACTCGTAGATGCCTCCTTTCTTTGGGATACGGGTAGATTTATCCCGACAACTCGTAAAATCCCATACTTGTGAGCTATCGGACAGCTTGTCCAACGCCTTGTATGCCAAATCTTCTGTTAGACTTAAGTACGGTTGGGCTGAGATAGCCCTTGGTAGAAAAACTGAACGAGTCTCCACTTCTCATATCCATGTGGAGGGCACTTTATCAACAAATCCTTAAACCTCTTCCAACTCTCTGAGAATTTCTCATCCTCTTCTTGCGTGAAAGAGCTAATCTCTTTTCTGTATTTATTGACCTTCGACATCGGGAAAAACTTATTATAAAACTTACTCAACAAACTTTCCCAAGATGTAATAGACCCAGGTGTGTTGGAATCCAACCATGCCCTGTCTCTATCGTGAAGAGAGAATGGAAAAAGTCTGAACTGACTCTTCAGAAAAGTTCTGAAACTTGAATGTGGCACATATGTCTTTAAATTTCTTAACATGGCCATAGGGGTTCTCATTATCTAATCCATGAAAAGAAGGTAAGAGTTGGATCACATGCGGCTTTAAGTCGAAATGGGTGGCATTGGTGGGTGGTAACACTATACACGAGTGGGAGCTGGTCGTGATAGGCATGAACAAATCCAGCAGTGATGTAGTGAAGTCTACGTGTCATGCTCTGACTTGCTCTCCATTTCCTGCTCTCGCATCCTCATTCTCGAATATGGGTTGCTCCACATTCTTAGGTATGTTCTCTTGTTGGTCTCCCATTTCACCTCTAATCTCACTCACAATGGTTGCTCTCCGAGTTCTCCTAAGAGTTCTATCAATGTCGGGATCTAAGGGTATCAACTCTAAGTTTAGGGATCTCCGACTAAGCATATACACCAAACAAAAATTTTTTTTTTTTTTAACAAAAATAAAAATAATATAAACAAAATAAATTAACTAAGCAAAAATAAAGTGTTCACAAAAATAAAGGGAATTCATGAAAATGACTGGTCAATCAATCAGTGATGTAAGAAATTCCACCATGGTGAACACCCAAGCAATCTCCAAGTTGGAGATACAAGTGGGACAGTTGGCAAATCACCTAGGTGAGAGAGACAAGGGAAAGCTCCCCAGCCAACCAGTGAACAATCCTAAGGCGTGCACTATCGAAAATTCTTCAACTCAAGAGCATGCACATGCGATTGTCACACTGAGGTCAGAAAGACGAGTGGACAATTATGTGGCTGAACCAGAAGCAGATCAAGAAGTAGTGCCAACAACAGACCTTGCCAGGCAAGAGGTGAAAGAGAGTGACAACAAAGAGGAGAGAGATGCCGAGCCGTCTACAGTCACTCCCATTGAGAAAGACCTTCCGAGGTCATTTATCCCAAAAGCTCCCTATCCTGAGAGACTGAAAGCGCCAAAGAAGAATGCGCAATTTACTGAAATTTTAGAGGTGTTTAAGCAAGTTCAGATAAATATCCCGTTCTTGGATGCAATTCAGCAAGTGCCATCATATGCAAAGTTCTTGAAGGATTTGGTCACAATCAAGAGAAAAACAAATGTCCCGAAGAAAGCTTATCTGACCGAGCAAGTGAGCTCCATCCTCCAGTGCAAGTTGCCAATCAAGTATAAGGACCCTGGGTGTCCGACCATTGCTTGCATGATAGGAGTGAGTCAGATCAATAGGGCATTGTTGGACCTGGGAGCAAGTGTGAATCTCCTTCCCTATTCAGTGTATTTACAGTTGGGACTGGGAGAATTGAAGCCTACCACGGTAACGCTCCAATTGGCTGACAGGTCAATGAAGAGACCACGGGGAATAATTGAGGATGTGTTGATAAAGGTTGATAAATTTTATTTCCCTATGGACTTCATAGTGATAGACATGGAGCTGGTGCATGATGCGGTGAATCAAATTCCAGTGATTTTAGGGCGACCTTTCTTAGCTACGGCTAACATCCTAATCAACTGTAGGACGGGAGTGATGAAGATCTCATTTGGGAATATAACAGTGGAACTTAATATTTTTAACATCAATACCCAGCCACTCGATTATGATGAGATCTGCCCTGTGTGCTTAATTGAAGAAATCACTGATGACTTTGATTTAGAGGACCCTAAGATTGAGTGCTTTACTCAGGATCAAGATGACTTGAATTTTGACAGGCTGATTGGGCAAGAGAATGATTTGTATGAGCCCAGCCTGGAGGATCTTGACATGGAGTGCTTTGCACCATCTAGAGGTCAGTTTGATTTGAGTGAGCCACTTCAGCATGATGAGCCGATGTATGAGCTTAGTTTGGAGGACCCGGAGTTTGAATGTTTCGCTCAGGATGGAGGAAACTTAGATTTGTGTAGGTTACTTGAGCCAAGATTGGAGGACATTGAGCTTGAGAGTTTTGCTCATTTGGGAGATGCACAGTACTTTGATGAGGTAGTTGAGCTACTTACATTCATTTTCGATCCCATGTCTGAGTTACAGCCGGAGTGTGGGGAAACCATAGAGTTATCTTTCCCCACTGCTTATTCATCCACACTTGAGCCACCCAATTTTATTGTTGAGAGCAAATGCGTTGCACTCATTTATAGGGGGCCAAGAGGGCCGAGATTTACTTTGGGAAGGAATGATCATTTTCCTCCCTCATTCTGTGATCATCTGCTGATAGGGCTAGCTGGATGTTTCTTTTTTATTATTGATTATCCCAGCTATGACCATTACCCGTTTGACCCTGGCAAGATAGTGCATACCATTCTCGGTACTGCAATTGATGTGTCTACCTAGTGTCATAGGTAGTTTGGTTCGTATCACGAGTCTGGCTGAAAACGTTAAACTTAGCGCTTGTGGGAGGCATCTCTCATTATGTTTCTTTTTTTATTTTTTAGCATTTGTGTCTACCAGTCAAATTTGGGGGAGCATTCTTTTATGCTACACCTGAATTGACCCGTTCCCTAGGTTTTGTAAATTCGGTCACATTGTGGGCAATGTGACATTTTAAGTTTAGGGGTGGGGTAGATTTGTGTGTGTAAATATTTTGGTTTTTGTGTGTAAATATTTGTGTATGTAAATTTTTACTTACCCTGTACGTTCGATCATAGACATAGGCCTGGATTCGATCGAACTCACTTGCGTTTGTTTGAGGGCAGAAGCCCACATCACACACACACACTCAGCACGAATGCGATCGAACTCACCTTGGTGCGATCGATCGTACTCGTTCTGAACCCTCACGTGACCTTTTTAGGTCACTTTTTCCCCTTCTCCCCCTCATTTTCTCCTCCACGCCGTACACCTTCACACCCATTTTCTCTCATCTCACACATACCCAACGCCACCCATCCTCCACCGCACCACCGCCCCGTCACCGCGCCACCGGCCCATCACCATTACACCGCGGCACCTCTGCGCCACCACCACACATCGCCGCACCACCTCCGGCCCCATTTCACCCCCATTTCTATTTTTTCTCACCCAAACCCAACTTCTCCAAATTTTGATTCTCCAAAGGCACAAACCCATCCACGGGTTGTGCCATTTTGAATTCTGTGTTGGATTTGCATTTTTGCAGGGGGTTGGGGTAGATTTTAGAGGGATTTTTCAAATCCTTGTTTTGAGACTTGCCCACCACGTGTTCGACGAAATTCCCCAAAGAGCTCCAGGATGCCTAGAGGGCAAGCTTCTTATTTTCGGACCCAAGCCATGGTGGCCAGGCCCCCTATTGAGAGTCGAAAGCTCATTTTGGAGACCACGTTCGCCATCAAAGAAGACTTCTCCAAAAATGAGGCTACAAAGTGGGCGGTCCAAGAATTGAAGTACCATGGTTTGAAGAGGCTATTCAAGCCCATCGCCTCCTTCGCATACAAACATCTAGTCCGGACTTTTTACGAGAATCTGAAGTACGACTGCAACCGGCCAGACGTTCTTGTCTCTTCCATCGACGAGAGAGACGTGGAGGTGACCATCGCCGACATAGCGGCTGTTTTAAAGTGTAATGATGAGCCTCCTGAAGCAAACTGGCCATGGATTGTTTGCCCCTCCATGCTCACTATCGAGGACATCGTCACCGACATGTGTGAGGGGCATTATGCAGACAGACACAAAAATGCAGCCAGCAAGGCGAAGGTTTCTCCCAAGCTTTGGTTCATTGATGTTGTGCTACAGAGGAACGTGTGTCCATTGGGACACAAGACACAGAGACAGGACTTATTTCTGAGTGCCCTATATTCGTTCCACAAGGGTTTTTGGTGCTCCATTCCTGAGATCATATGGAGGCAAATTTACAAATTCTGGGAAGGAGTGCACCACCGAGTAGCCGAGCACACGAAAACGTGGGGTTCGCCTTTCCCCTTTCTCATCACTCATATGCTTCAAAAGAAGGGGATTAAAGGCAATGCGACAGACGGGCGGATCATTGAGCATCCACAGTTCGGGCGAATCCAGTGGAATCAGAGCTGCTCCCACATGCCCCGTGTCACACCTGAGCCGGAGCAAGAGATGATGGACATGGATGAGCCAGCAGCAACAGAGCCATCAGTAGAGCCCGCAGCACAAGAGCAAGAAGATTGGCAAGAAGAAGAAGATTATGAGGATTATGAGGAGACGATCACCCTCAGAGTTGCAAATTTTTATGCCTTGTAGGACACCTTGGATGACATCCGATTTCAAATATCGGATATACAGAAAGATGCACGTCAGGATAGGCTCGAGACCCAGGACATGCTACGGGCCATTTTAAACAGGCTGCCACCAGCTTCAGGAGCTTCTTCAGCACCTCCTCCATGACGTGTCGAGTATTTTCACCCCTTGCATTACTTTTGTATTTTCTATATCCGCACACTGTGGATAGTGCGAATTTTGAGTTTGGGGGTATTATTTGTGCACATTTTGTTTTTAATTATGCAATTTATTTTAATTATGGTTTTATTTTCTTTTGTGAGCTTAATTCAATGAACATATGATCACTTTGATTAAGGGAATTTAAATAGTGTTACTTTCTTTGGCAGCATGAGATATTACAGTTCAATTTGATTTTCACGAGCACATTGGCATGTAAATTGTGGGGTATGAATTCTAAGTTAGTCATGTTAGTTTTGTAAGCTTGAATGCAGTTGGGTAACCCATTGGAAAAATAACCTTTATTTTTACTTTTAAAAAAAAAATGATGATCATTTTGAGCTTTTCACCTAGTAACCGAATCTCTTGCCTCATTAAGTATTGAGCATTCGCGTAAAAGAGTGAGAAGTTAGACTTGGTTAGCAAAGCTTCGTAGCCTTTTTGACTCGAGTTAGTAGGTCCTTAGGGGTGTTTTTACACCTAATGCCCTAAAACCTTTTGGTTTGGGAGTCATTGACTTAATGCTTGATACATGGATCAACTAGATAGCTTAAGGGAGCTAAGCAATAATAAAAATAAAAAATAAAAAATAAAAAAAACTTGGTTATTATGTCCGATGGGTAGTCTAATGAATTTTGAGTGTCGAAGCATGCATGATTAAGATTAGTTTTAAAATCCCATAACTATGTGTTAAATTCACTTTCACTAGAATTGTTTAGAGTGATGTCTCATAATGCCATGTTTGAAGCTTGATTGAAAATTCCCTGAAAAAAATTGTGAAGATGATGTTTGTTTGGTTAAGCTTGCTCATGAATAAGAACCATGATTATTATATTGTTGCATTTTTAAGAATAAAATGATTGTACAATGTGTTTGGGGGTGTCATTCTTGTAAAACCCTCATGAGACTTCACTCGTCCTCTAGGGAACCCCTAGAGGTTTAAAAGGCTTGTTGCATAAGTTAAATGCAACTGTTCTCCCACGAAAGCGGACCTATGTTTTTATAGTGTTTTTAATTTTGTTTTGCTAAGGGACTAGCAAAATATAAGTTTGGGGGTATTTGATGAGGGCCATTTAGTGCTATTTCGGTCCCCTTAATTTATGTTTGTTAAGCCTTTAGCGTTATTAATATCTAACATTTGTGTTATTTTAGTGTCTTGTTGATGTTGCAGGTCATTGCATTCAATACACGGCTACAAAGGGCAAATTGGACTTAAAGAGAAGTATGGAGCTCCTGCCTATGCGATCGAACGCAGGACAGTGCGATCGAGGGCACTGTGGTCGAACTCAATGGGCGAGATCAATCGCAAGCCATGTCAGACCGAGTCTCGCGCGGTTGCCATAGCCGGCCCTAGCTTTCATCGCTTCCAGCCTTGCGCCGTGGAAGTTACGTGCGTTCGATCGCGAAGATCACGATTGATCGCATACATCCATGCAATCGAACGCATGGCCTGCGATCGAGCGCAGCCCTCTGACTTGGCAGCACACTAGTTTTCTATAAATAAGGCACTTGTGTAATTTTCTGAGAGTCTTTTCTTTTGGGCGCGTTTTTAAGAGCTTTTGCCTCTGTTTAGGCTCTGCTCTGCCCATTTTATTGTAGAACTTCATTATTTATTTTAATTTAATGTTTTACTTTAAGTTTTGCTTGCTTCCTTTATACATGGGAGGCTAAATCCTCAACTAAGGTTGAGGATGTAGCCTCACCATTGATCTGATATGTAACGCCCCGAGAATTAATTAACTGGTAATTAATTCAACGGTTCGTCTCCCAGCCTTGTTCCACTCCGAACAAGACCTCTGGAACCTCTACTCCTCAAAAATAGAGGATACTAAGCAGCGGAAGTAACAAAGTACTATAAACACTAATCACTATAACCAGAGCATCTAACCAAAGATCATCAAAGCAGCGGAAATCATACTATAACATAAGTACAAGGGATCTATGCTAAACCTTAATGTGCAAGCAAGCATGCACCAAGCCCTAACATAACTCAAAACTACTAGTTACCATGAGTACCCGCTTAAGCTTACAATAAGTCCTCAAGCATCTCCTGGATCGAATCCTCCACAAGAACCGGATGCTTCACGGTATCCACTATCTAGAACAGCATAATCGTACATATGGAGAAAAAAGGGAAATAATATAAGGGTAAGTCTGACGACTTAGTGAGTAGAAATCCACATGACGTACCAATCATTAATTTGTGGATTCTTTTATTTATAAAACACATGCAACATTATGAGATGACAGTTATTATGTAGGTGGTATATATATAATATAATATATGCTTATAATCATGAGTAACAGTAATAGTTCAACAATATGGTCTACTCAAGATATTACCCCTTCTCAGCAGGGTTGACGCTGTCCCGAGGGACCTGTAGTACAATACCAGTGCCCCAGCCATTGCATGAAACATACCGTATGTAACACTAGCGACACGACCGAGTTCATCCTCAGGTGGCCCACACCGCTAATGAGGTCCGTCCTATAGTGACCATCCATTGGGAATGGCTGCATCATTGGTCACGAGTCATTGGATCCAAAGCCCCCACACACGCACACATTGACCATAAAGCTGGCCATTACTACCGCACGTACCGGTGTACCATGTCATACAATGCAATTAGTCTTATCAGTCTTTTACATGCACAGTTTTACAAGTCTCATTATTATTTTGTTAAAAGAGAGTTACCCGTAGTTCCAAAATGTATTTCATGAGAGTTGCAAAATATGCATGTTTGACATCTATATAAAATACGTGCAATGCAGGAAAAGTAACAACAAAGCATCCATGTGAGTTTGTACTCACCCGGGGCGTAAAGCTCCTCCATATAATTCCCTTGAGGCTCCATAACCTCGAATACTGAGAAAAGACCTATCATCAGTTCTATTTCTACTAAAGCACAACTCTATAACAAGGAAACGTGAGCTATGGGATGGCTGGTGAAAATATGGTTTCCCTGTAACACTCTGGCCGTACGTCTGGACTTGAGGCCGTACGTCCATTGAGTCACGACGGGCCGTATGTCCGGTCACGAGACCGTACGTCCGCTCTGACGTCTTTCAGGGAGAACCTCATTTTCTCTCCACTGTCCGCCTATTCTCCGACTCCTAAGGCCAACAAAGGCTTCCTAGGGCCTCCTAACTTAGATAGAAACCTCCACACAAAGTAACAACGCTAAGCTATCAAAATGCTAGCCTAAGCAAGATTAAAGCATAACTAGGCTAACAACTACAACTAGCAACATAGAACTGTAATCGAGAAGCATAACGACGTATTAAAAAGCTAAGGAAACCGAGTGTTACCTCCTTGAAGTAAAACCTCAAGAGTTCTTCCTTCGGCAGCACCGAAACACTCACGAAACGTCACAAAACACTCGCAAACACTTACAAAACGGCCTACTGGCAGCCTAGGGGCGAAGAGGGGGCTTTAGGGCCGAGAATGGTGTGAAATGGGCAAGGGGGTATTTATAGGGCCAGAAAGCAGCGGACGTCCGGCACTAAGGGCGTACGTCCGGTACCTTTCCATAGCGGTCCGAAGGCTGTTTTGTACGTCTAGGTATTACCTGGAGGGTATTCTAAAAAGTAGCGTACGTCCCGTACTTTTGGCGTACGTCCAGTGTACTATTCACAGAGTACGGCGTACTATATGTCAACGTATGTCAGGTGGTCCCCCAGCGTACGTCTGCCAAAAAGTAGCGTACGTCCGCACTAAAGACAAACCATAAGATAAATTCTCAAAATGCTCTTCTTGCTGATCCTAGTGACCCAAAGTCCAAATTGACCCTTTAACTAAGCCACTTATGCTTAGTTAAATATTTGGGTCACTACATTATGCTTGTTATTTACATTTAGTTATTTAATTCCGTCACTTTATTATATCTTTCTCGTTTCGAACTTGGTTTAGTGACAAAACCAAGTAAGATTGTGTCGTAGTCGTTTATTCTTAGTTTTTCGTCCGATGGATACATTCCATCTTTCAGTTTACGCTCATTTATCCATTGTAGTTCGTGTTAAATCACATTCACTTTGGATCCTTTGGGCCTAAATCGTTTATGGTTTGTTTTTTGTCAAAGGGACGGATTCTTTGAATCATTTGATAGGCGCAATAGATTAAGTGTTGTTTTAATCGATAGACGGATTATTTTAGCTTAGTGCTTTTAATTAGCATTCTTGATTTGGTGAGGTGAAATCCTTAATCTTAGTTGTTTAGTTGTTTATTTTACTGCATTAACTTAGTTTACATTTCTGTGTTACACAAACACCACTCGGAGCTAGGTTAAAGTAATACTAACCTAGACGTAAAATTAATTTGTTAACAATCACAGTTTTCTGTAGGATTCGATACTCGCACTTGCACAACCACTTAACTGCAAACGATTCGTGTAATTGACAAGTACTATTTTTGGTATGACCAGTGCGCTCGATCCTACTTCCATAGATAGTTCTTTTTCAGCTTTCTTCCAAACTTTGCATTTTTTTTCTTTGAAGTTGCAGTTTTTTTCAACAACCTATAAAACACTAAAAACACAAAATTAACACAAAACATTAGATAACGACACAGCTAAAAGATTAATTAATATAAATCATAAAGTCCAAATATGCAATATTTGACACTCATCACACGTGTACAAACTTCAGATTGTATTTTTCAGTTTTGTCAGTTTTTAAGTTTGTTAATACAGATGATGATTAGTTGGAGTTAGTTGTTAGCTGCAATTAGTAGTTAGAAGCATGTGAAGCTTATGATCAAGTGTATAAATAGAACTTCGTTTTCTCTTTGTAAAGTTAAGTTGAATATAGAGAAAGTTCTTTCCATTCTCTATTTTCAACTCTGCAGTTCATCTCCTTCCTGCAATCATCTGTTCCTTCTTCCTCCTTTGCATTCTCATCACAGATTGCAAAGGTTGACAAGTAATGCGCAACAGCTAGCGTGGTTGTTGGAAGCAATTAATGCAATAAGGTGGAATTAAGGGATGACCATGATTAAAATGATGAAGACAAACGGTGGAGATTTTGGCAGAAGAAAAGTCACTTAATTTGATCATCGATCCTTTAAGCAAATTTCAATCATTATTTGATTTGGGAGGCATTGGGTACGTGGAATTAACCATTTAGTTTGTTGTACTTGTAATCGTGTGTTTCCATTCCATTGTACAAACGAACGTGTTTCTCTAATCCATAGCGTGACATGCAATTTGTAACATGTATGATATAGCAAAGTATTTGAGATCAAACACAAGTTGGAGCCACCCTCAAATTAATTAGCCCCATTGAAGAGCTTCGTCCATTGCTGTTATTATATAAATTAGGTCTGCTGCAGTAATTCCAGTGGTTGCCGCATATGAAATGTTGTTGTTGTTGTTTAGGTTTGACGACGTAGTTTCTTTGATTTGGTCGCCAAAGGCATAGCGACACAGTGGGCAGTGAGTATTGGTGTTCACCCAAGGCATAATGCAGCCCTCATGAAACATGTGATTGCATGGGGTCAGCGTCACCTCCTCTCTTGCCTCAAAATCATCCCAACAAATGGGACACCTCTTACCATCTTCCTCCTCTGTATCCTCTTTCGCCACTTCATTCAAATTGTTCGTCTTCGCATTTTCTCTGTAATACAAGCTAAGCCTCCTTGTTATCCTCTTCGGGGTAGGATTGTATATCTCTTTCCTGAACTTTTTCTGACGATCATCACGCGTCAATCTGGAGTTCTCTTGCGAATTCCGTTGGCCTCTCAATCCATCCATCTGGTTCATCTGCCAGCTGGGCCCTGTGAGTCCTGGAGTTGGAGGGGCAACCACCCGGTTCATCTGCCTGGGCCCTATGAATCCTGGAGTTGGAGGGGCAACCACCCGATTCATCTGCGCGGGCCCTGTGAATCCTGGAGTTGGAGGGGCAACCACCCGGTTCATCTGCCCAATTGTGATTATGTCATGAGATGGTCGCCATGGATTCACCGGGCCTGCCCTGGCATCCTGCTCACGTACACAAAAGAAACTGATTATATATAGAGAGAGGTAGAGAATTAAGGAGAAGTAGTAGTAATCCAGAATAACATAATTAATAGTAGAGATTGAGATAGAGATAGATAGGGATAGAGATTGACATAGTCTATAGCAGGAGCTTCCCTTGGAGCATACCAACTCACAAGACGTCGTCCGGTGGAATTGTTCATGCTTTCCTGGCTCGATGATCACCTCGCCTACTGGTTTTGATCATGTTTACCATTTTATATTCATTTTATTCCATTTTTTATGTACGTGTGGAGGAGAGGTGGAGTGAATAAAATACTTTCATTATTCTTGCTTTCGCTCTTGTGCGTTATATATTCTTAAGCAAAGCAGGATACCTTGGCCCATTTCGAGATGCTGATCAATTGCCTCTAGCTCCTGCCTTGTGCCAAGGAATCAATTCTATTTATATATATATCAACAAAGAAAAGAAAAGAATAGGGTTCCTTCTTGGTTTTCATTTTATTTTCCTTAATTACTACAATGCCGTTTCAAAATACAACAATTTCCTAGTCAAATTAGTGGTGGAATAACAAGTTTTGCCTCACGGGTGTGTTGGAAGTCCCACATTACTTGGGTATTAAGGAGATGTGCCATTTATAAGGGTGAGGAAAAACATCAACTCTTGAGCTAACTTTTGAGTTGAATTAGGCTCAAGACCTATTTCTAACATGGTATCAAAGCCTGGCTCAATTGGCTGTGGCCCACTGTCTCCTATTGCTACACGTGTTGGCTTGAATGTCCTCCCACCACACGTGAGGAGGCGTGTTGGAAGTCCCATATTGCTTGGGTATCAAGGAGATGTGCCATTTATAAAGGGTGAGGAGAAATCTCAATTCTTGAGCTAGTTTTTGAGTTGAATTAGGCCTAAGACCCATTTCTAACAAGGTGGAGCTTACAAGAAGATAAATATAATTCCTCAACTTTACGGCTCTGCAACAACTTTGTCTTCCTCTTCTTCCCTGTGGAGGGATTCCCAGTAGGGTATCCTCCTTTTGATAAAAATCAGGATAAAAGTGACTTGTCTTCATGTATTCCATGAATAAGAATCAATTGCCTTTGAGTTTGAAAACCAGCATTGAAAAAGCATCTCACATGCCTCACCATTGCTCATTGTGGCCGCAGATCCAACAACCACCAGCACCATAAACGAATAAGCATCTCGAAGAAGAACGTCCTATTCACTTTCTCTATTCAAAACAACAAAAGAAGAAGAAAAATACATTTTGTACTCTTTGTTCGGTCTAGGAAAAAGAAAAAGAAAATATATGAGTCATGTATAAGATTTTTATTTTTAGTGGTATTAGTTTAAATTTCTAATTCTATCTATAGTCAGACTTTGAGGATGAAGTCCTTTTAAGGGGGTAGGAATGATAGGGATAAGGTTATGATTACTTAGGATAATAATTGAATTGGAATGCAATTGTAATTCATTACGATTAGATTATTTAAAATAGTATTAGCTTATTTGATATTAAGATTAGGATATTAGAATTAGAGTTTATTTAAATTTGAATATTATAACTTTAGTGTTATCACTTCTTTAACTACTTGTATTTCTATTTAAAAATCCCTTGGTAATCAGATAATGAATTAGACGTATGTCTTTGTGGTCTTCTCCTACCCTAAGTAGAATATTGTGGTGTTCTTCTACCCTAAGTGAAGAATCTATCAATTCATATTTCATTCAATTACTACTTTCTTCCCCCAATTCATCTATCCCCGAGTTCATAACCTATCACTCTTCCCTGTGGAGGGATTCCCAGTAGGGTATCCTCCTTTAGATAAAAATCAGGATAAAAGTGACTTGTCTTCTTGCATTTCCATGAATAAGAATCAATTGCCTTTGAGTTTGAAAACCAGCAATTGACAATTAATACGAAGCCGGCCTTTATCTTGCAAAATACCCTATGTTTCAGTTTTAGTTTATAAAACGCATATATTCTAAGAATTATTTTAAAACTTTTTGGGGGACATTTATCCCCCACTCCTAAAAGTAGGTCCCGCCCTTGTTTGAAGAAGTTCAAAAACTTTCAATTAAGGGTATCCAATTTTTAATCTTTTTCAATTATTCAATTTCTCTATAATTTTCAATTAAATTTTATCAAAATTTCCCAAATACTCATTTTTTTTTTTTTAATATTAAAAAAAATAACCAAAAATTATAAAGATTCGGGCATTTATTTTTTTATTTTTTTATAAAAAAATAATAATAATTAAAAAAAAAACATATTTGCAATATTTTTGGGAATTTTGAAGTTTATGAAGGTTTTTTGAACTTTTCCCCACAGTATTTTGAAAATTTTGACATTAATATTTAACATAAATTAAAATCCTAACATAATGAGATAACTGAAAATAATTCAAAGTTTAATACTCTTAATTGATTTTTTTTTTTTTTTTTTTTAACTTTTCAAGTTAAGGGTAGTGTCAATACGAATGAAAATTCATAAAATAAAAAATAATAAAAAAACAAAAAATTCTAAAGTTTAACCTTTATTTTATTCATTTTTATGTTATATCATAATAGTTTTAACTTTAAGATAGTGAAAGGTAATTTCATATTTTACTGTACATCTCAGTCCATCTTTTTAACAAATCATTCATTAAATTTGTAATAGATGTAATCAAACGAACTAATAAACCACCAAACATTTCAAACTATCTAAGAAAGTTATCGCTATCACATATCTAGTAGCCACATGACCAACACAAGTTACACAACCAACCCATGGTGTGAAAGGGGTGTCACGGCTCAAGAAAGCAACGATGACAAGACCACAAAAATTAACCTTAGCCATCAGTATTTTTATTAAATTAAAGAAACATGTGCATTAGAACATTTAAAGACAACAAATTAATTCAAGAAATATGACCATAATGTTGAGGAGCAATAATGCAGTCCGTCTTACTTAGATAGTTCTCAAAATATGAGTGCAATTTCAAATTCCTTACTATTTATCAATTGATTTTTAGAATCCAACAACATATAGTGTCAAAGTCAAAGTCATGGGTTCAAGTTACAGGTGTCTCATGTTAAGTTGCAAGTTGCAACAACATTTCCTTACTATGCTTATTTGAACGATTCTTAGAACATGTCTCGTGCAAAGCCCCATTTTGATTTTTGATTTTTTTTTAGGTTTTTGGGTAATACAATGAGTTATAAGTTACGATCCTTATCTACACACCCTCTCCCCAACCTTACCAAAAAAAAATGGGTGCGGAAGAAGTTGTAAATCTCTTGGATTCGTATTGGTTTGTGTGAGGAACTTCCTATTTTTGTATGCTTTTCTGTAATGAGAATGTGTTATTGTTATGATTGGATGAAAGAGGAGATAAATGGATGATGAGAATGGTAATGAGTTGATCGAAATCAAAGGTATTATTGGGTGTTCGAGATACCCAACAGATCTCCAGGATACAATATTCAAGCAATTGCTCAGTGTAAAATTGTATGCCTTATTCTTTACGCTGATTGCATTATATACTCTGCAATCAGCCTACAGCCCATTTAACAAACACTAACAAGCCTAACAGCCCACTGTTACAACAATAAACCCCCATCAATTGCAACTGCACGTCTAACAGCCCACCAGCGCCAGGCCCTATAATTCAGCCTTTATTCCTCAAGTGTATGCCAGCTAATGACCATGTGTTCCCATCAGATTCACTTTTTCCTCAGTGCTTCCCAGCTATTGTACATGTGCCTCTTCCTCCTTAGTTTCTCAACTCCACCATACACGTGGCTCTTGAGACAAAATGTAACATTTCGTCCTAAATGATATGATATTGTCTACTTTGGGCTAAGCCCGCACGGTTTTAGTATTGGATACCCCCAAAAGGTCTCATACCATTTAGAGAGAGCATATTTCATATAAACAAATCATATAATCCATACCCAGGCAATGTGGGACGTCACAATCACCCCTCTTAGGACCCAGTGTCCTCGCTGGCAACCCCTATGGGCTTGTGCACGCTCCCTCATTTTAGGCTGGGCTATGGCTCTGATACCATATGTAACATCCCACCCTAAATTATATGATATTGTCCGCTTTAGGCCAAGCCCGCACAATTTTAGTATTGGATACCCCCAAAAGGCCTCATACCATTTAGAGAGAGCATATTTCATATAAACACATTATATAATCTATACTCAGGCAATGTGGGACGTCACACAAAATATCCATGCGCCTCTTTCTCCTTTCCTCAACACTTCAGTCACTGCTCGATTAGCCACCTTGCGCATCCTGCGGTTCAGCACAGCCTCTGGTTCAGGCCTCAGTTCCCCATTCACATCAACTAGGGGTAAAACTGGTAGAGGCGACACATGGCACCCCAACTTCTTCTTCAAACAAGAGACATGAAAGACCAGGTGGATTTTTGCATCAACAGGTAAATCCAATTTATAAGCCACTACTCCTATTTTTTTGATAACTTGAAAAGGCCCATAAAACCTAGGAGATAGTTTTAAATTGCTTCGCATAGCTACTGTTTTCTATCGGTAGGGCTGTAATCTGAGAAAAACCCAATCCCCTTCATCAAAGGATCTTTCAGTTCTGAGTCTGTCTGCATATAGCTTCATTTGATTATGTGATTTCAGCAAATTATCCCTTAAAATCTGAATTATCTACGCTTTAGATTTCAAAGAATGATCTACTGCATCATTAGCTGTAATTTCTGGAACATATGACAGTAGCTTAGGTGGTCCAAAACCATAAATAGCTTCAAACGGAGTTAGGCCAGTAGAAGAGTGATGATTGGTATTATACCACCATTCGGCCATAGGTAACCATTTAATCCAAGCCCTAGGCTTAATTCCAACAAAACACCTCAAGTACCCTTCCAAACATTTGTTTAAAGCTTCAGTCTAACCATCAGAAAGTGGATGGTAAGCTGAGCTAAAAGCTAACGTGGTACCTTGAAGTTTAAACAATTCTCTCCAAAAAGAACTTGTAAACACCTTATCCCTGTCAAACACTATAGTTTGAGGCAAACCATACAACCTGAAAATTTGCTCAAAAAATAGATTAGCCACTGTTATAGCTGTAAAAGGATGAGCTAGAGCTAGAAAATGACTATATTTAGCCAATATGTCCACCAAAGCAAAAATCACACTCTTCTCTTGGGAAAGGGGCAATAAAATCCATTGAGATATCAATCCAACTGCCCTGAGGAATAGGTAAAGGTTGTAGTAGACCAGGTGAATGAATATTCTCCACCTTAGACACCTGACAGATAGGGCACTCCCTCACCATTTGTCTGATATCTTTCCTCATACCTTCCCAATGGAAATCAACTTTAGCTCTTTGAACAGTCTTTGTATAACCAAAATGACCTGCCTGTGGACTATTATGAATATAGTCCAAAATTTTACCTTTAAAGGGGGAATTCTTAACAATAAAAATTCTGCCTTTTTTCATAATCAAACCCTGCTTCAACATGTAACCCTTAGGAACATCTTCACCTAGCTGAAGCTTGTGCAATAATTCTGTAGTACCTGGATCAGAATCATAGCTCAACTTGAGCTCTTCTAACCAAGTAGGAGAAGGAAAAGAGATCAAAGAACAAGTAGCTGCCACAGGCACTGCTGGCTCTTCAAAAACCCTAGATAGGACATCAGCCACTTTGTTTTCCTTACCTCTTTTATACTCAATCACAAAATCATATCCCAACAACTTTGACATCCATCTCTGCTGAGTAACAGTGCCTACCTTTTGCTCCAACAAAAATTTCAAAGACTGTTGATCAGTCTTAATCTTAAAAGATTGTCCCAGTAAATAGGATCTCCATTTTTGCACTGCTGAGACTAAAGATAATAGCTCCTTCTCATATGTAGAGTAAAAAAGAGCTTTACATTTTAAAGCCTGGCTCATAAAAGCAATAGGTTGCCCTTCTTGCATCGAAACAGCCCCAATACCCAACCCACTATCATGACATTCAATAGTAAAGGGCTTAGAAAAATCTGGCAATCTCAAAACTGGTGGATGAGTGACAGCATATTTAAGGGAATCAAAAGCCTTTCATGTTGCTTCATTCCACTTAAAACATTTTTTTCTCAACAAAGCTGTTAAAGGAGCTACAATTATCCCATAACCTCTAATAAACTTTCGATAATACCCTGTTAAGCCCAAAAACCCCCTTAGTGACTTAATTGTTGTAGGTATAGGCCACTTTGACATAGCTTCCAACTTAGAAGGATTTGTCCTTACACCCTGGTCATAAATAAAATGTCTCAAATAGTCAATTTCATCTACCCCGAATCTACACTTTGACATTTTAGCATATAGTTGATGATCTTGTAAAATCTGTAAAACTTGACCCACATGAAAAACATGGTCTTCCATAGTTTTACTATATACTAGAATATCATAAAAAAAAAAAAAAAACTAGTACAAACCTCCTCAAGAATGGTTTAAACACATCATTCATTAACCCCTGAAAAGTGGAAGGGGCATTAGTAAGGCCAAAAGGCATCACTAAAAATTCATAGTGGCCCTCATGGGTTCTAAAAGCCGTTTTAGGGATGTCCTCCTCACAAACCCGAATTTGGTGGTAACCCGACCTTAGATCCAGTTTAGAAAATACTTTTGCCCCAAACAACTCATCCAAAAGTTCATCTATAACAGGGATAGGGAATTTATCTTTCACTGTCACCGAATTCAAAGCCCTATAGTCCATACACATCCTCCAACTCCCATCAGCCTTCCTTACCAGCAAAACAGGGGATGAAAAAAGGCTTTGACTAGGCCTTATAACCCCTGATTGTAATAACTCCCTTAAAATTTTCTCAATCTCAGTTTTTTGAAAGTATGGGTACCTATAGGGTCTCACACACACGGGTGTGGAATCCTCCTTCAACAAAATTCTGTGGTCATGTGATCTTGTAGGTGGTAAACCCTTAGGTTCCTCAAACACATCCTTAAAACTCCCTAACAATTCATTCAACACTTCAGGAATAGGTATAGCAGCCCTAATTGATGTTTCATCAATCAATTGTAAAACTACCCCTTTGTTAGAAGACTTAAAGAAATTAGAGTTTTCTTCCAAAGATAAAGCAGTAGGTTGTAAACCCCTTAATAAAACTGAAATACCCCTCCAAGAAAATGACATTGTCAATTGCAAAAAATCCCATACAATAGGGCCTAAGGTCCTTAGCCATTGAACCCCCAAAACAACATCACAACCCCCTAAGGTAAGTACAAAAAATTCTGAACAGAAAGTGTTACCTTGGAGTTTCAAACAAACATCTGTACACTTGCCTTCACTTAGCATCTCTTCCCCGTTCTCAACTGTCACCTTGATAATTTGCTGAAAAATTCTAGATATCTTTGTTCTTTTAACAATAGAAGGGTCTAGAAAATTATGAGTACTACCTGAATCCCCCAGAATTACTACGCTTTGCTGCTGAATAGTGCCCACAATTCTCATAGTATTAGGTGTAGGAGTACCTGAAATAGCATGTATAGAAATCTCAGGATTTCCAACATATTCTACACCCTACTGATCCTCCATAGCAACTACACCATCAACAGAATAAAAAAAAAAAAAACATCATCTACATAATCAGCCTGCTGAATCTCTCCACCTTGCATCATATAAACTTTAGGAGGTTTGCACACATGTGCAGGGTTCCACTTCTCATCACAGGTATAACAAAGTCCCTTAGATCTTCTTAATTTCCTTCATAACTGCAAAAGAAACCCTCTGGATAGGAAATGTGCTATTCGGTTTTCTAAACAATGAATTTTGTCCCTCATCTTTTATAGAAAATTGACCAAAATTACTCGAACCTCCTTGAGTAAAAGGTGCTACCCCCTTTCCAGAATTGTGGCCATAGGACCTATCTCCTCCCATATAATATGGCTTAAAAGTTTTCTTAGCAGTAGCCACATATTCCTCTTGTATTTTTGCTAAGGCAAAAGCTTGTACTAGAGTAGTAGGAGCTAACAATCTGACAGGAAGTCTAATTTCTTCATTCAAGCCACTCAAAAAGAAACTCAGCTTATATCCTTGAGTCAAGTTCCTTAATCTATTAGACAATGCCTCAAACTCAGCTTTATACACTACCACAGTGCTGGTTTGTTTCAACCTCATTATAGCTTCCATTGGATCATCGTATGCAGTAGGTCCAAACCTATTCATACAAGACCAACAAAATGAATCCCATGTACTAACCTAAGCCGTACCCTCAGCATCTTGAAACCAGGTTAATGCTACTCCCTCCAAATGGAAAGAAGCCATAGGAATCTTTTCATCCTCATGAGTCTCATGAATAATAAAACACTGCTTGGCTTTGTACAACCAATCAGCAGGATTTTCACCCTCAAACCTTGGAAAATCCATCTTCCCTCTAAACTTATACTTCCTGTAACCTCCATGATATTCTTCTTCATTGTAATGCTGTCTTTATCTAGGAATTTCTTCACTGTAATGCTACCTTTCTCTAGGAATTTCTGCATATATGTCTCTGTGCGTTTCTCCATTTTCTGAACTTGTTGCTTTGTCTTTGATCAGGGTGGACACGTTGTTGGACATGGTGTTCATGTTGGCGATGAAAGCCAAGATTTGAGACTTTATCTCTCCCACCTGAGACTTTATCTTTGCAATCTCTCCCACTCGGCAGCTCATAAGATCCATCTCCTTCTGCATTTGAGATAATCTGGTGCCATCTATCATTGTTGCAGTCTTGTAAAAAAAATTTTGCTAAACACAACTTGTATAGAATCGAATAGCTTTGATACTACTTGTGAGGAACTTCCTATTTTTGTATGCTTTTCTATAATGAGAATGTGTGATTGTTATGATTGGATGAAAGAGGAGATAAATGGATGATGAGAATGGTAATGAGTTGATCGAAATCAAAGGTATTATTGGGTGTTCGAGATACCCAATAGATCTCCAGGATACAATATTCAAGCAATTGCTCAGTGTAAAATCGTATGCCTTATTCTTTACGCTGATTGCATTATATACTTTGCAATCAGCCTACAGCCCATTTAACAAACACTAACAAGCCTAACAGCCCACTATTACAACAATAAACCCCCATCAGTTGCAACTACACGTCTAACAGCCCACCAGCGCCGGGCCCTATGATTCAGCCTTTATTCCTCAAGTGTATGCCAGCTAATGACCACGTGTTCCCATCAGATTCACTTATTCCTCAGTGCTTCCCAGCTACTGTACATGTGCCTCTTCCTCCTTAGTTTCTCAACTCCACCATACACGTGGCTTTTGAGACAAAATATACCTGTGCCTCTTTCTTCTTTCCTCAACTCCTCAGACGCCTCCGCCCTTCGTCCTCTTCAGAACCATTTCCTTTCCTTAAAACACCTAACAGTTTGAGAGAAGATTTTTGTCTCACAACCCGATGGATGCACCAACAAAGGCATATTAGGAAGTGGAAGAAGAAGAAGAAGAAGAAGCTAAATTTTCAGGGTTGCCGCCAACCTTCCATGTGAGATATCTAAGTGACCAATTGTCGAGCTCAAGAAGAAGCTTTTCCTATGGTTCCCTCTCTCTCTCTCCCACCTCACCCATGTCCACACCTCCAAAGTTGCAAACAATTCTTTCTGGCAAACAAGTCTTGGAATTCTCTAAAGAGGAAGAAGGGGTTAAGAAGAGAGCGAGTGAAAGAAAAAGGAGAAAATTTGCAAGCGCTAAGAGCTTGTCAGACCTCGAGTTTGAGGAGCTTAAGGGGCTTATGGATCTGGGTTTTGTCTTCTCTGAGGAAGAGAAGGATTCCAGATTGGTTTCAATCATCCCTGGCCTGCAAAGACTGGAAAGGAAAGGCGGTGGAGAAATTAATGAGACTTCGGTTTTGAGGCCTTATTTGTCTGAGGCTTGGGATGTTTTGGGTCTAGAAAACTGGAAAATTCCAGCTCCGGGTAATGAAATGGATATGAAAGATCAACTCAGATGCTGGTCTAATACAGTTGCTTCTACTGTGAGATAACCAACCCTAGCTCCTTGATCATTTGTTCTTATAGTGTGTTGTTTAGAATTTCTGGTGCAGGTTGATTATTATTCTCCTTGGAAGCTTTGATTAATAATTTGATCTAGTTTTCGCCTAATTTTGTATTGATTTTTTTAACTTTTATGATGAACAACGACAATTAAAAGGAAAAAAAATCTTTTAGCTTCGACTATGATATTACAAAACTATATGTTCTATGATTGTAAAAGCTTTTGCTCTTAACCACGATTAATGAAATCAAATTGATTTTTTTAAAAAAAATAAAAAATAAAAAAATGGTTATGGACCCAGACCCACGTACGGTTGGAGAATGTTAGCTTCATCTTGAGGCTAAGTATTGGCTTTGGACAAGAAAAGTGACGTCCAATGCACCTGTGCAGATCCCCACAAAAGAAAAAAAAAAAAAACCTCCTACTTTACGACCACACTTGCACTTTTTATATTTGAATTTCTAGAGCCGTTTGGTGAAAGAAAGAAAGAAAGAAAGTCATCATTTCTCATTAACTCATTAAATAAATCATTGTGCTCTCTATATATAGATTCAAATATTTTTCAATTTTTCAATCGTGTGTGATTAAGGCTAATCTATAAAAATAAAAATAAAATCACGATTAAGGGTAATAGTTGTGCTATTATTGAACAAATTGTCCAACCTAACAATTAGGTTTAATGCATTATATTAAGTCAACATCGGCAAGTCTGGCCAATTTTGTTAAGCTGTATTGTATTGAAAGGTACAACTCGAAAATAACCTACCATTCTTGCTCACGAATTTATTCTTTTCGAGTTTCTTTTTGGGTTATCCATTTCAAAATATACTGTTAAAAAAACATAGCAATTTCAAAATATAGTTGATGGAAACACAATATTTAAAATTACAGTTCAACTTGAACTTTTAAAATCGTGTGTTCTTTTTTAAAACCCACAAACACATTAATTGCACAACGCCAACTGCAACTGGGGGTAAATAAATTGAAAGGAAAAAAATGGGTTAGAGAGCTCACCAACAGTGGATCTAGTAATACTACCATAAAATATATAGAATAATAGAATATGAAAGAAAAAGAAAAGATAGTGAAAACATATAGAGACGTGTATGGGTTATATCTTGTATATTCATTATATAAAACAATATTATATAACTCTCTATTATAGAGAGACAATAGTAATTATCAAAAAAACTCTAAAGTAGACCTAAACTAATTAAGGAATGAAATAAACCCGACAAGAAAATATTATAAAAGAGAATAAAAATATTCTAAGGAATCAATAAACCTAATTTAGAAAATATAAAATATTCTAACAATAGTGTTGGGTCAGTGAAAATGTGAGATAGAAAAGGTTAAATTGAAGTGTTTAATTTGTATATTTTCCATAAAACAAATTATCATAAGATACCATGCTATAAATCATCTTCTTTTCATTGAATCAATTTATTGTAATTACCATATTAATACAAAATGAAAAGGCCGAGTAGAGAAGGTATGGATCATAAATTAGTTACATTTTGAGTGTAGAATTGTTTTATATGGATAGGGTTGGCTGGTTAATCTTCATTGTTAGAGATTGTCTCTGGGAGTTTAAAGGTGGGAGGTTTATCAACACCCCTCCTTGAGTACTCCCTCCATCGTCGGGCCGCCGCCGCAGCTCTTCTTGCTCTCTCTTTCACTTCTTCCTCTACAACAAACCATATGTCAGCTTTTGATTTTTATATTTAAAATCAAAGCAAGTAGTAAATACCACTCTCCAACTTCCAAGCAGTTGGCTTTCAATTTTAATATGCCTGTTGGCTGATGCAACATCTAATCATTCTCATGAGCCTCCAAAGCAATTGATATGATATGCTTTTGCAATGACAATGAAGACGCCCGTTGGATGTGTTGGGTGATCGATCACATTAAGCATTTTGTGGGAACACTAACTACTCTTCAAGATGAAATCCATAATTCTTTGATTTTATCAAATCAATATGAATATCCTTTTGAAATAGATTTAACGAAATTGATATTTCTTAATATCGGACCTGAGTATTTTAGTAAGAGTTACTAAAACTATATCACAAAGTGAAATGAGATTCCACAAGTACGAGCATAATTTAAGTTGGGCACTCGAGGATCAAGAGGTAATGAATTAGGACTTGGCTTACCTGCGGTAGAGCAAACTACCACATATCTGCGGTAGTCTCTACTGCTGGGATTTAATGTAACTAAAAAAAAAACAAATCACCGTCAAATCCTCTGTTTAACTTCCGTCAATTTCTTTTTTCTGTTTTTTACCCATACCCCAAGCTGTCTTCTCTCTCTTTTCTCACCATACCCAAAATCAAATATTGCACTACTTTTCCTCTGCACCTCTGCAGCATCCTTGAGAAGTTTATCTCCAGAATTCTCCCCACAGGTCACAGCAAGAAGACTACGAGAGTGTTTTGAAGCTCCTTGAGGATGAAACATCATTTACAATGCAAGTGTTTTTTCCCCGGGGAGTATAAACCCCAATTCTCTTCTGCAACAAAGCCTCACAAGCTCCTTCCAGAAGAGTTGAATCCAAAAATCATGACATCTACTAGATTAAAACCCTCAACTGCAACACCAATTTCCACCCTAGAGAAGATTACACACAACACATCCAGAGCCACAAGCAAAACAAAAAATTTAAACCAAGATCTCAAAGGGATTTTTTGCACAAAGAAGAAGGGGAATGGGACAGTGGAAGAATGGGAATGAGGCAATATTCACCCCTTTCTTCTTACATCATCCAACTTACAACCACCTCCAGATTTCAACCAATGCAAAGGATAACAACGGCCTCGCACTCATTGGAGTAGTTCTTGCGAGCGAGCGAGAGGTAAGGGACAGTGGGGACGGTGGGGATGAGATCGAGCTCTTTCTTGGCCTCCATGAAGGGCTGGAACAGGACGCTGGTTTTGGGTATGGTGAGAAGAGAGAAGATGGCTTGGGGTTTGAGTAGGAAAAAAAAAGAGAGAAATTGACGGGAGTTACACAAGGGATTTGACACTGTTTTTTTTTTTATTATTATGGGAAAAATATAAAAAAGCCCCCAAATTATCAGCCGTTACAATATAGCCCCCCAATATTCAAAAAGTAATAAAGTAGCTCCCAAACTTCTAAAATGTAACAAAAATGCCACTTAATTTTTTTATATTCCTATAATACCCCTATTCTTTTAAAAAATAAAATAATAAAATAATTGTAAAAAAAAACCCAACAAAAAAAAAAATCAATGGGCGAATATTTATTTATTCCAAAAAACCTTTTTTTTTTTGTGTATTTATCAGCCCATCCATTGGTTTTTTTGTGTATCTTAAAAATTGTTTAGTTTTTTTTACAATTACTTTATTATTTTATTTGTTAAAAGAATAGGGGTATTATAGGAATATAAAAAAATAAATGGCCTTTTTGTTACATTTTGGTAGTTTGGGAGGCTACTTTATTACTTTTTTAACATTTGGAGGCTATATTGTAAACGGCTGGTAATTTGGAGGCTTTTTTTATATTTTTCCCTATTATTATTTACGTTACCCTTCACACTTAGAAGAGAAATCCCAGCGGTAGAGAAAACTACCGCAAGTAAGCCAAGTTTAATGAATTAAAATGATAGTTATTTTATGACTTTAATTCAACTTCGGATATTTTACAGAGGGGTCAAATGCAAAATATAAGAAGTCATTGGAAGTATTTGAATAATCAAAAATAAATACTAAAGTGAGATTACAATTATTTAGTGAAATTAATTATAATTAACAATAACCTAGGACAAGTCATGAGATCTAAGTATCTTAGGTCTATTGGAGCTAGTTTTATCTTTTCCTCTTAAGTTCCTCCCCAAGCTGATTATTACCCATATTAGAATTCACCTAATGACAAGCACACTAACCCTAGAGGCCTACTTCCATTAGGTTTACATGTACTTATAAATAGAGAATTGATATCTAGTTAATTATATTGGAGAGTTATTTTTATCCTCTCAAAAACTGAAAAGACAAAAATACCCTTCAAATATAACTAAATTGATACTCTCAAGTTCATCAGAGGCGGGTTTGGGGGGGGGACAGGGGATGGGCCTGGCCTACCCCCAAATCCTCCAAAAAAAAAAAAAATAGGAATTAAAAAAATAATAATAATATTTAAAGGCATTTGGCCCTGCCCAAAAATTATTTAAAGGCATTTGGCCCTCCAGCTTTTTGAATCCGTCCCTAACTAGAGAGGATCCAATTCTATAAATGGAGAGCTTATGTAGGCATTAAATACACACTTTTGAGAGCCTCACACTCTTGGTGTTTTAATTAAATATTGAGGAGAAGGTTTAGAGGTCACAAAACCCAAGCCCTAGCTGTTTTTAGTTAGAAGAAGGAAGGAAATCAAATCAGCCTCCACCTTCCTTATAGTAGCCAACTTGCATGTGAGTATGCTTCTATTGCATATTTTATGTTTTGCGCATGATTCTTAGTCATGTTCTCTTTATGCTTTTTCTGGGATTTTTCCACTATGTTTTATACATACAATCCCTCCTCCCAACAAATTACTCTTGGAACCATCCTTTATGCCATTCCGGGTTCCATCTCAAGATGAAGTGAAGAAAAGCAAGGTGGCATCAAGTTAAAAAGAAGGGGCTGTTAAAACTTACTAAAGCCAAGGTGAGATTACTAAGGAACCACACTGGTCACTAGAGAATGCATAAACACAAGTGTGTCCTAAAGATCTGCCCCTGCCCCATCACTAAAAGAAAGAAACCCAAAAAAATGCAATCTAGGAAGAAGAAGAAGGATCTTGAACCAAAAAATATGGATAAAGAAGAAAAAGAACTGAGCAAAAATGAATATAAAAACAGAAATGATGATTAACAAAGCAACATAGAATTTCTTCGCTGATGAAAGGAAGGTGGGGATGGGTGTTACAAAAAATGAACAAGGAGAAGAAGAAAATTTTTTCATAGAAAAAAGGATAAAGAAGAAAAAGGACCAAAAGAAAAAAAGAATATCAAGAGAAATGATGTTTAAGATGGGAAGCAACCTGGAATTTCTTCACTGATCAACAGGGCAAAAAGATATTAAGTTCTGGCAGGAAGATTACTGAGGGCTTCATTGTACCATAGCAGGAATATTTGGCTCCCCTATGGACAGATTTTATCATATCATCTAAAGAAACTAGCTAATATAATCTCTGGAAATTACTAGGAAAATGGCAATAAAACTTAAATGGCAAGAAATAAATCAAAGAACATAAAAGTAAAAAATGCTATTAAATTAAAACTTCACCAGAATGGTTTTTGACATGTCAGTCAAAAAATTAGCAATTTCCTTTTACAGAGTTCCTCATACCTGAATTTTGGTAGTCCCTGGGCTTGCCCCATAGATTGCTCCAGTATGGTTCACTTTTATCAGAACCTTTCTGCTTCACCCTTCTCAGTTTAGTTTGTTCCTGCAACAAAGTCAGGATTATCATTTGTTCTACCTATTAACTGAATGAATAACTAAAAATGCACATTTATATACCTATGAACTAGTTCAAAAAAAACAAAAAAAAAAAAACAGTGAAGTTGTTGGCAAACCATAAAGAGAACTCTTCCAAATAGAGTATTCAGAATATCTTAGGAAACCATTGCTTCATTTTACCGAAATGATCTTTCTCAGAGCACTATACTTGAATTCTAGTACACGATGTCTATAGATGGCCCCAATCTTATTGGCCTACATTTTCCCCTTCCCCCATCTAATGTTCTATAATTAGTCCATTGCCCTCAACTGTCACTTTTAAAGATTGCACTTGCATTTTTGTTAAATACAAAGAGTCCTTGGGTATAACTTGGTGAGTGGTATGATTTAGACTGTCAAGAGTTTTCCTTTCTTTTTTTACCTTGCATGTATGTAGAAACTCCCAGGGCCATAGGAGTCATGTTTGATAAGGTATATGGGTTGGAAGTTTTCTAACTCAATATTGCAAGGAAGAAAAACGAAAAAAATAAATAAATAAATAAAGGATTTATAGAAGATATTTTGACAAAAGAGATGGTAGAAATTATTAGTTTATTTGAATCATTTCAATCAATTATCTCTTCTTCACATTTGCCTTTCTCTGAATAAATGCATGATAAAGTAATCATTGCTGACCCAGTGAAGATGAGTCTTCCAGAAACAACTATGGTGTAACCATTCACAAACTGTAAATGCATCTTCATGCAAAAACAAATGATTAAGCAGAACTTTTGCATTGTTACTGCCATATATACACAGATCATTCCAACTGATGGCTGGTCTTCATTAAAAAAGCATGTTTCTGAAATTTTACCAAAGACAAATGTTATTTAAATTGAGTGGAAATCTATACCATGTGGTTCAGCAATGCATGAAATTTAAATAGATGATAACAACATAGAACAGGGTGTAAGAAAAACTAAACATATACAATAGTCACACATACAGAGGTAACAATTCACAAAATATCAGCTTGGAATAAAATGAAGATGCAGGAAAATACAAGACCTCCTTCTTAGAAGAAAGAAAGAAAGAAAGAGAAAAATAAAAACAAAAGGGAAAAAATAGGAATACATGAGTTCTTACCAAAACTTTTGCTTGCCTCTTTTCCCACCGAGTACTTGCCTGCCACATTAATAAGTGTAAATCAATTAAAATGGCTAAGCTGGTACAAGACAGAAAAGATAGGCTAGCAGCTCAAACTTTTTAAATTGAAAGTACTTTAAGAAGATGAACATCAAAAGGAGAGTTAACTGGGGAAAATATACCAAAAATAAGCTAATGACTACTTCATTTGTCACCATAGAAAATCACCTCTTTAGCATAACAGAACCGATTCAAGATACCCTTTCTCTTGTAAAACTCTTGTATGCTCCCAATGTACCAAGTCTATGGCCTTTCCTTATTCCTTTCAATGAAAGTTTCATACTTTTTTTAAAAAAAAAAAAATGTTTCAAGATGTACAAGTGATAAGTTATAGCTTCTTGAACTCAACTGGATACATCAACCCGATTGTGGTTTGGTTATGTTTGTACTTTTAGGGTTATTTCAAGTAAGAGAATCCCAAGTGTGAGAAAGAGGGATTTTTGGGCATACTCTGGGCTAGGATTTGAAGGGTGAAGGGGCAATTCTTGTACCTTGTTATGTGCTGGATTCTTAGTAAAATCTATTATGAGTACAGTTTGAGAGGTTTGTGTCGCACATTGGTAAAGTAAGAGAGTGAGTGGTTAATATACTTAACTGGACTCAAGCCTATTAACTTAGGCTTTTGGGGCTAGAGTGATGTCCAAATATGTATATTATTGTATTGATGTATTCTTTGTTGACTCCCTAGGTATTTCTCTTCCTGACAATTGGTATCAGAGCCATGGTTAGCTCCCATTGCTGATACAAGTGTCTTGGTTTGACTTTAGTAAAAGAGTTTGGCTTCGCTCGGATTGTGCCATGCGTGTGACACTATTGTGTAAAGGACTCACACGCGAGAGAAAGTTGGGTCAATGTGGAAGTGCAAGTGAGAGAAAAATTTATTGTAAATGCACTTGTGAGGTTTGTGTCCCATATTGATAAAGTATACGGAGAGTGGGTAGTTAATATACCTAAGTGGACACAAGCCCATTAGCTTAGGCTTTTGAGCAAGAGTGGTGTCTAAATATGTATATTAATATACTCTTTGTTGACTCCCTATGTGTTTCTCTCCCTAACAAAATTTAAGTGTTGTCTTGACCCATGGACATGTGCCTGTGGCCAAACTAGCAAACCACATTAACCACTGGGAGGTTTGAGTTTGCCAAAGATTTTACATTGAAATCTAAATACAGAGTTTGGCACTCAAGGAATGAAGAAATGCTATTTTAAAGTCTCTTTTTTACAGATATTCCAATTAACCTAGAAGAACTTAGTAAACCTTCACAATAACGGCAAAATTTAAAAATAAATACAACTAACTCAACTAAGCATTAATTTCTCCAACTAAATTAGGAACAGATAGGAAGAAAAGCCTTGCAGTTTTGGAAAGCTGATAACATTGTCAAAATAACACAATTAGCACTCTCACCATTCGGAAAACATCCATGGATGCTGATCCCATTCCTGAAAGCATAAATGCAACCTGATAATCCATCAGAAAATCACAACTTCTTCAGTTATTAAAATGATAAGAGAAACAACGGTATTATCATTCTTAATTTGTCAATGAAAAAGACAAAATCTATCCACATGCCATCATAAACAAAAGTGAACCTTATCATGAACAATTCCTGCCAGCTAGATATCCTGCCGAGTTAACAAATTTAAAAATGTAGATCAGAGATAGATTATCTCAAACCAAACAAGAATCCAGGAAGAGAATTTTTCCTTGGCACACTACTTTTACTTTTAGCAAGTAAAATTTTAAATTCAGCAAAATCTAATTTATCTAATAAAATTAATAAAAATGAGGGCAACAAAGATCATTTGCCGCTTCATAGCTGGCAGCAGAAAATTCCACCTCCATCAACAACCAACAACCTATACACTTTAATGCCCACAATTAAAGCTCTTCATCACATTGCTAACTAGTGTATTGAGTATTTACCACAAATCTGACCATCTTTCCTCATTTGGTTTAGAAAGCAACCATATTAAGAGATTTAACATATCAGTAAAAGAAGCTGAAGGATTTCAAGGGAACCACATTCAAGATCGCGGTTAAGTAAAGCAACAGCTGGAGCTATACTAAACATCAAAAAAGTTTATCTAACAAGTATGAAAGGTATGTAAATATTCGAAGATCAGGAAAGTATAAATCATAAGATAAACTTGAGATCAGTTTGCTCAATCTGAAACAAGTAACAAACTTATAGCAAGTTAAGAAATTCAAGATGGTTGCATTAAAATATGAAGGTGGAGATAGTTATATAAACATGGAAACAGAAAACAAATATAGTTATTGTGGGACTTACATTTACTCTTTCTACCCTGCGCATCTCATCTTCAAGCAAGGATAGTTGTGCAGCAGATGTCCAATGGATGCAATCAACTGGACTGAAAAACAAAAGATATTTTTCAATTATCTAAACTTTTTTAAACTATCAATTCCACAACATGCAATGGATACTAAAATCATGAATTATTTTTAAAAAATAAAAAATTTTGAATTTTTAACTTTCTAACAGCAGCATCAACAAGCATAAGAAGTTAAAGATTAATGTGGAGTTCTTCCAAATACTAGTTTAATTTTCTTTAACTTGTATACTAGTTGTCAGATTGTGAGATATTGTCTAGTCACTTTTGTAATCACAGTCTGCATTTCTAAAGTGCTTTTCAGCAATCGGCCAAACCACATTCATTGAGTTACACTGATGGTTTCCAGCTTTGGCTTAAGCATCTTCCAAAATTTGTGTTACAAGCAAGTCTACATAATTTTTTTCTTTTAAACCATTGCAGCTGAAATTTAATGTTCATAAAAGTTCAAAATATGATTGAAAAATATCATTTTTGGCTTAAACTTGAACATAAAAAGGCCAATAGCCAAAAAATTTATCATTGTAAGAAGCTGGATATGGTGTAACTACATCTGCAGCATAAAGTTTGTATAACAAGTAAGCTCATCATAACTAAATCACTGGAAGAAAAGAAAAAAAGCATCAAATTCATTTTAACAGAAATATTCATGAAGCAGCAGGACCCACCAAGTATCAATTGCTTGTTGAACTAATTCAGGGTTCCCACACTGGCTGTAGACTCTGGCTCTCCCAAAGTCTTCCTCAATTGCGAAGACATCCGATGCCACATTAGCACAATTTTTGCACCCTGTGAAGAACACAAGGATATGGATATTTCAATGTTATCAAAACCCATCAATTGCAAGGAAGTGCTACTACAATTGCTGCTTTTTTTCTTTCTTTTTTTTCTGGGTACTGCTATAAATGCTACTTGCCATGGAAAGAGCATATATATCTTCACATCAGATTTTAGTTCCCCTGACATCTGACATCTACAAGCACCAACTTGGTACACCCATCAGATGTCAGCATCAGAACCTGGATAAGGTTTTTCCATTTGTACTAGATAGAAAACCCATCCTTGAAGTGATTTATAAATAATAAATAATGCACGTTTTCTCAAAATATCAAAAAGAATACAAAGAGATGATCACAAAAAAGGGGAGCTCAGCTGTGGATATTTTGCATACCATGGGGATACTTAGGCTATAGAATCTCAAAGAAGTAAAACGTATTCGCATAACAATTAGAAGTCCATTGTCCTGACATACCAATACAGCTAAATTCATCAACAAATGCGTGATCCTTTGGGCTGGAACCATCTAGGAAAGGATTGACTGCAGTCAAAGCATACCCATGAATTTCATCATAAACCATGCGTTGCACAGGGTCGCTGAGCACCTGCACTGCAATAGTCCATTTATAGTAGAAGCACGGTAATAGATTTAAATCAAATCCTCCTTCAAGCTTAAAGCATTTCATGCCAAATGGGGGGGAAACCCACCGCATAGACCTCGTTTATGAACATGCAGAAATTTGTGGTCTCTGGATCATCCCCACTCAGATCTGGATGGCAAGCTTTCATGCAATTGTAATAGGCTTTCTTAATCTGCCCTGGGGTGGCATCGGGAAGCTAGTAACATCACACCAAACATTGGTTAGACATTGTAAATGGCAACAAATGGTCTATAAAATTAATAACAGAAAAACCAGAGAGAAACGTATTTTCTTATAGAATAGAAGCTAACCTTAGATGAACGAATCAATTGGCTAAAAACTTAATTGCACAAATGGGAATTAGCCCCTTGACAAAATCACTCAGTCCCCTACGATTCAACAAGTAGTTGTTTGGCTGCTTTATATTGAGTATGTATAATATGACCTTCACGATTGAAAGTAGTTCTTTTGTCACTACCATGGGCTTCTATACATTTAAAACTACTCTAATATAGTTTTAACAGTTCCAAATTGTACTCGATCAAAGTAATTGGACAGACTTGTCCCTATCTCATTACCAGGGATTACCTAAAGTAGATAAAATATCGTGGATGCTATCAAAAAGCAGGTATATATAAGTCCAAGTATGGTGTTGGCAAATTTTTCCCACCTTACTCATCCTGTTCACTCCCAATGCCATTCAAAAAGATGAGGAAATTGTGAAGTATTGAGTAAATAATTAATTAAATTTACCTCTTTCTATAAGTTAAACTTTTTGGGATAAGCGGTAATTTAACATGGTATTAGAGCCAACAAAAGTTCGTACTAAGTTCGAACCTTGACTCTATCATTTACCTCTAATTTAATTAAAATATTTCACGTATTGGGCCCCACCTATTAAAAGAAAGTTGGAGCCCACATGTGAGGGGAAGTGTTAAGTATTAATTAAATAATTAAATTTACTTCTTTTTATAAACTTAAGCTTTTAAGACAAGTGGTGATTTAACAAAAATATGTGTGGAAGCTCAATTTGATTCACATTCATATCTACACCTCAGAACAAAGGTAATTATGATATAATTATACTCCTTAATGCTACCAATTCACACCAACAGTCACAAAAACACTTGAATGAATTTTTAGGAAAAAGACTTGAAGATGGACTGCAACTAACTAATAATCTCTCAACATCTAACTCTAAGCATCGGCGGCATATAAGCTTCACTACTGCAACGGACGCATCTAATCTTTAGAACTCCCCAAGTATTGTCCATAGTTACCTAGCGTTTATCAACCAATAAATGGTATTTCCTCAAAAATAACTAAATTAAGATAAATATGCTTATAAGGGCATCATTATTATCCTTCAGATTTTCTACTTCCCAGAAATTTCTAGAATATGAAGTCAAAAAGTCATTTGCTTTCAACCATGATTAATATTCATTCTAATCATATGATCACAACTCACAAGCAATCAACCATATGTTTGTGTGTGCCGGCTAAAAAGTCCATATATAAGGTAACGCATACGGCATACGCATCCAGCAACTGCCAAGTCCTAGAGACCTTATACATGTCTTGGATCAAAACCAATCAATACAAGAAAAAGTATCAACAATAAACTTTCTTTGGTTGCTGATAAAACAGATGAAGTGAAACAGAGCAAAACATTTTTCCTTTTGTATTGCTCCAACTTCAATGGAGTATATTTGTCACTCAAGAATGAAAATCTTAAAGCATAAAATGTTGGTTTTCTCTTCATACAAACAATAAAAAAAGTGAGTTTTTTGGAACATTACCAGACCCAACACCGCATAATAATCCTCGGCAACCGACTGGGTCGAAGGCGAGTCCTCAGTAGCGACCCTGACTCTACCACTGCCTCTTCTCTTAGCACCACGACCCAACACAGTCCAAGGAGTTGTGATCTTTGATAACATGCCCCATGAACTTCTTGAGCACAAATTAAATAATGGGTTTTGGAATTTGAGAGCTTCAGTGCACACAGGGGAGAGCAATTGAGCCATTGGACCATGCAATGGAGTGATAGGTGCGAGAGTGATACAGGGGAGGAGAGAGGAAGAGTGGGAAATGAAGAAAAGAGCGAGATTTTTTTGAGGGTGATAATGGAATACTTCAAAAAAAAAAAAGAATTTGTGGACAAAATCTGGCGTGGAAAGGAGTTAATGCTGACATGGCAGCTTCACAGCCAAAGGTTGTCCTCAGAATCTGGACGAACCTAAGATGAATCTAGCCTGAAGCATGTTTTGCAGATCAATTGCACGTGTCAACCTCATGGATAATTGTTGCCTCACGCTCCAAGCAACCGCTTTTGTCTTTTTTTTTCTTTTTTTTTTTTGTTCTTTTCATTCATTTTCCGTAAACCAAAAGTTATCCATTCCCNGCCCCCCCCCCCCCCCCCCAATCATCAACCCTCTCCAATTTTCTTCACGAAATCTAACATTAATATCAGTCACTTTCTACTGTATTTTCTCACGAAATCTAACATTAATATCTGTCACTTTCTACTCTATAATATAATTCTCTTCCTCAAGGGCATAACATAAAGAAATTAATTTGTACAAATTCTCAATAAAAAGTGTTTTCTATGCGACAATAGAGAGAGACGTGCCTGACTCACATGTCTTTCATTGTATTGAGATGGACAATACCGTTGAAATAATGAAGATGCAAATACATAAGCGAAAGTAAGAGAGAAATAATACCTACGTCCACCATTCAGAATACTCTTAAATGATACATTGTGCTCATTAAATTGATTTATCTATAATAAAAATGACTATTTAAAAGATAATGTCTAAATACAAGTATAGTAATCAAAATTACAATTCCAAAATTTGATTATAATTAGCCTATAAATAAGAATATTTGATATTAACATAAAATATACAAAAAATATAATATATTTTTCGTATATTCTAACATTCCCTCAAACTTAAGGTGGAATGTTAATGCACAGTTTCCGATTGGTGACGTGGCACGCTTGCTAAATTCCTGGTTCAAGTACTCCAAATGTAAATTACCTACACAATGGAGAAGACAATAGGATCGAAGAGAGACTGGGGGTGAGCCGGTGGGGCTACTCCGATGCCTAAGTCAGTGTTTGCTGTAAAGAGAATAAGAAAACAACAAAAGAGTAAATAATGCTAGAGTTGCGTTACCCGAATGTGTGGTAGAGACTTGTATTATATAGGGTAATAGTCCCCTAACCAGTAATTGACTCTTCCCTGACTTGCTGCGTGGCAGTCTATTATCGAAGGATTTGAGTAGTTATCCGTCCCTTGATCTGCGGAGATCAAGAGGGGATTTGGTTGTTGGCGTTTGGATTCTGAATTCCTGCAAATAGAGTCTCTGTTTCCATGTTTCCAAGTGCTCGACATTTGAATTGGATGGATAAGATCACATTGCATGTCATTCAAATAGATTCAATTTCCCGATCCCTAATTTCCAGGGTCTCGGATACAAGGGCCTCGGATTCATAGGCCTCGGACTCGATTGTCTTGAAGACCTCGGACACGTGTGTCTCGGAGGTCTTGGACATGGGTCTCGAATCCGAGTTCTAGGTCTCGATCTTTCCGTCTCGGATCCGAGACGTGGTCTCGAAGGCTCGAGGCCTGAGACGTTCTCGGGCTTTGACTTGGGCCAACAAACTATTGGGCGGGTTTGAGGTTGATCCATGACCTAATAGTTACCCCCCAATTTCCTTGTCTGAAGAACTATGGAAATTCCAGTGTTCCCGACGGATGGATCAAACTTTCGAGGCCTACCCGAATTCCAGGGTATAGATGGCTCTCGAGGCTTGGTCGAATTCGAGGTGTGGTCGAAAAGATAATTTTTTATTCGGTTGAAGCGGGAAAATTTGAATTTCAAAAAAAAAAATATTTTGGGCGGGAATATTTTTGAAATTTCCCGCCAAAACTTTTCAAGACGCTTGGGTTGCTCGAAGAGGCGCCGATCATTTAATGCGCCGATTCCGTTGTTCGAGGCTCCGCCACGTGTCGGTCTTGGAGTGGCTGCACGAGCGGTTGTCGACTGTCAGTCATAATGACTGGCCAGCTGTCAAGAAGTTGAGGCGTTTTTCACGAATCGATGCATCTCTCCACTGCCTTCTCTTTAACACGCACCGACGCCTCGTCTTCCCTGATTCTCCTATAAAACCTAGACTTATGCTCTTTTTCCTGCTCATTTTTTCTCTTGCGTAGTTCTCTCTGTTGTTCCGAGCTCTCTTCCCTAGTCATTCTATCCAGTCTTCTCTAATTCCTTTTCTCGACTTCTCCTCTTCCTACCTTGCTAAAAAAAAAAGACTAAGGATGGCAACGATTTCGATAGATTGGGCGATGCCCATCCCGCTTTGTGAGAGTCCCACCTTACCAATGCCGATGAAGGCCAGATCCAATCAGAGTGCTTCATTCCAAGCTACATAAAGATCCGGTTTGATATGGAGAAATCGGGTGCTGTGGTCCGTTCAGACACTCACGAGGTTTGTCTGTACGAGGCCATGTTCAGGGTCGGCTTTCGACTTCCCTTCATTCCAATAGTTTGAGATCTGCTCAGTTTCCTCGATATATCACCCCACCAATTGTCGCCCAATTCATGGAGGTCCTTCTTCTTCTGCTGCGTGCTGTGGCCACTGGCCCTAGGCAAAGATCATCAACTAAGAGTGAATGAGTTCATGCATGTCTACAGGATTCAGCGGAATCCGGGGAGTTCTGGGGTCTACAATTTCCAGACCAAAAGTAAATTCGTCCAGCTAGATTCCAAGTACTCCAGCAACCAGCAATGGAGGAATAAATACTTCTTTGTATCGGGCCAGTGGGAATTTGCCCCCAAAGAGAAGGCTCAGGGAGGCTGGGTTCCTCGAGAAGTAAACACCCCTGTAGACAGGGCCTTCCAAGAGCCTGTTCTGACCCCTGAACAGATAAAACGGGTCAATGAAGTCACGATGTGGGGTCGATCCCACGAGAAAATGATGTACTGCGGAGCCCTCGTCACGACTCCGAAGTTATCGGAGTTTTTATACGATATCGAGGCCTTTAGAGCACCGAGAAGGCCAATAGGCGAATCTGTCAAGGTTCGCGTAGACCCCACCGCTCCGACTGCGAACACTCGGGGTGCCACCCCCCAGAAGGATAAGGCTAAGGCCCAGGTGGTCGTCCAAAGTAGGCCAAAGGCAATAGATAAGTGATCGGTGTCAAATATTATATATTGGACCCCCCTTAACTTATGTTTGTTAGGTTCTTAGTGTTGTTAATATTTAATGTTTTGTGTTGTTTTAGTGTTTTAGTCTGTTGTAGGTCCTTGGTGCAATTTGTGGCTCAAATGGGAGAAATTACGCAAAATTGCAATCATGGCCTCTGCGTTCGATCGCAGTGCGCTCAATCGCACCAAGTGCGCTCAAGCGCACTAGCAAGGGCTAAACATCTCTTAACTCAATTCTTCCCTTTAAGCCACGTTTTCACGACAAGGACCTACAACACAACACAACACTAAAACAAAACAAAACATAAGATATTAACACAACTAAGAGCCTAACAAACATAAGTTAAGGGGGGTCCAATATACAATATTTGACACCGATCAAATACCCCAAAACTTACATTTTGCTAGTCCCTTAGCAAAACAAAAACGAAAACACAAATAAAAACAAGAAACATAAATCCTCTTTTATGGGAGAAACGATTGCATTTAGCGTATGCAATAAGCCTTTTAAACCACTAGGCATCCCTAGTGGACGAGTGAAGTCTCGTGAGGGTTTTTCAGGAATGACACCCACAAACAATTATTTGGCACTATGTTATTAATGGACAAATCCCTTCACACAAACACATAGTTCATACATCATTAGCAAATATAACATGTTGAACATACAAACCACATCATCCAGGCATCCAAACATCATTTCACTTAAGGTTGAAAAATTGAGACAACATATGCTCTAAGAAGTGCAAAGTGAACTAACAACGAGATCATGGGGTTTCAATTATCCTCCAAAGATGTGTATCCCAAAATTCAAAGGAAAATAGTGTGATAAATACAACCAATGCTTGAATTGAAAAATGTAATTTTTTGTGTAGACTATGCAATGCTTGACTCTCTTAAGCTTCTAAATGACCTATGTAATGAGTGTTAGACCAGTGACTCCCAAACCAGACGGTTTTAGGACACTAGATGTAGAGACATCCCTAGGGCTTAATTACTCAAGTCAAAAGAGTTACGGAGCCTAAACTAGCCATACAATTTTTTAGCTGGAATTTCTCATCTTTTGACGTGAACACTCATTGCTTGGCCAAGCAAGAGGTCCGGTTACTTAATGAAAAACTCACTTTATTGAATTTTTTTTTTTATTAACAGCCAAGGTTTTCATCATCACATCGCAAACCTAAAAATCTCAAGACATACACTTCAAAGTCAAATCTCATACCTCACAGACCCTAATGCTAGTGTGCATGTGAAATATCGATCAAACAAGTGGAATCTCTCTAATCCAACACATGAATCAAAAACTGGAATTTCTAATGATATGCAATGTTCAAACAAGTTAAACACACCAATGACATGCAATTCACACTTACGATGTAAATTGTGCCCAATCAACAACATAGCAACAAATAAAAAGAAAAAAATATTATATATAAACAAAAACAAAATATATACAGACAAAAACCAACAAAACAACAAATAAAATAAACAAAAAAAAAAATTTATATATATAGACAAAAACAAATATATACAGACAAAAACCAACAAAACAACAAATAAAATAAACAAACACACAAACAGAATGTTTGTCCACACCCCCAAACTTAAATGACACATTATCCCTAATGTGACAAGAAATACATTACAGTGGGATGAGTAACTGAGATGTGTAAAGTCCAAAGCGTCCCCCGAACTTAAATATCACAACACCTGTCAACAACTAACAACAATCTTTTCTCACAAGCACAATCATCAACGGTTAATTGCTGTTAGAAACTAAATAAAAAATAAATAAAATGACAGAAAATAAAAGAACAAAGATAAAATAAAATAAAAAATGCAGTGCGAAAAATAAAATAAAAAAATACCACACCTTCCCCGCTCATATGGGTGTCCAACCAATCCCTTCTATCATTTCTTCTTAAGAATTAGATATCCCTCTGGAAGGATGTTCCGCCATCTTATGTAGCCTAAAAGCTTGCTTCGAAAAATTCTCTTAGGATCATGATTTCTAGATTTGTGATCTTTGGTTCGTGATTCTTTGAAAATCTCTACATAAGATGGCTCCTCGAGACATTGAAAAGGTGAAACGTGAGGTGCATGATATGTCTCGAGAGGGATTGTGACGAAGGAGTGAGCTTCAGTACTCACTTCCTTATCGTTTACCAATTTGAAATTGGCGAGGGCTCAATCTGCTCCTCCTTTTTTTCTTCTCCATTCTCAGTTCGCATCTTAGGAGTGGGATCCAATAAAGCTTTAGCTTGCTCATGTACCATTTCAAAGTCCAAATCAAACTCAACTTGAGCAAAGCTCTCTTCCAAAGGATCCTCAAGGCTTGGCTCATAGAAAATTTCCTCTACAACTTCCTCACTCTCGGATGTGGTGGTGGCTTGGACATGCTCATGCCCTCTCGCCATCTCCTGACTTTGAAATTCTTCTTCCTCAATTTTGTTGAATTCAGCAACTAGATGACCAAACTGTCCTTCCAACCTTGCGATTGCTTTAGTGTTCGCCACAGTGGCATCTATTATTTCTTGACAAGGTTGGTTGACTGTTTTCCTAAACGCCTCGAGTGCGTCTTCCAATGATGGTTCTTGTGGCACAGGAATGGTGGGTTGGCCGACTAGTTCAAATAAAAGTTTCTACCAAAGAAGATTTCTTAGGAGGATAGTCAAATGATGAATGGGAAGAAAAATGGTTGTCGAACTGCGGATAATCAGGATAGTGCAGTTCGTCAACTTGGGGAGCATAATTTTCCGTAGCATGAGCATGCCGCGAAAAATCAGAATGGTTGCTCCAGTCTGGGTTTTAAAAATTTGAATTTGATTCAAACCCAGGGCTAGAGAAACTGGTGTTCAACTGCTCATGAGAAAAATTAGAAAATTGTCTCCAATGTGAACAATCAACTAAACTATGGTAAGAGCTGGAGCAATGTGAACATGGTTTATGTGGTTAAAAATTGGTAGGGTTTAGCGTCCTACGACTAGGGGAAACATTAAAATAATCGAACGGAAGACTCATATTTCACCCAAACAGTTCAAAATATCCCACATGAAACAATATCCATAAAACAAAAATAAAATAAAATAAACAAAAACTAACAAAAATAGGCTAAACGAAAAAAACTAATAAATAAATAAACTAACAAAACAATAAACTAATTAAACAACTAAAAATAAAAATAAACTAACAAAAACTAAAAACAGCAAGTAAATAAATAAAAACAGGCAGAAACACTAAATAATTAAAGAAAAACTAATAATTAAACAAACAAAAAATAAAAACTGACACATACACTGCCTCGGGTCTGTTGGTGTAGCCAGCTAAGGTGCGCTCGAGCGCAAGAACATATGATCGATTGCAGACACGCAGTCACGCAAATATGTAGCAGTCTGTGCACGTGCGTTCGATCGTAACTCAGGTACGATCGATCGCACAGGCGCACTGTGGTTCTGTCAGAAGCGTGCGCACGCACACAGCAGCGTACTAGGCGATCGCAGGTATGCGAAAAAGCTAGAATAGACTCAAGTGTGCTCGATCTCACAGAGGTACGATCGATCGCACTATCACAGGCAGGTTTTCCAGGGACTTAAACAGAACAGAAAACAGCAAACAAAAACACTAATCTAATTTTTTTTTTGGATTTTTTTCTATACAAAAGCACGAAAAAAAATAAAATAAATGCTGAAATTAAAATAATTAGTAGAAAGATAAAATTAATCTAAGCATAAAATCAATTTCAACAAAACACCGATTCCCCGGCAACGGCGTCAAAATTTGATGGACAAATTTAATTGTACTCATCAATTGCACAAGTCGTTATGTAGTATAGCGGGTATGCAAGTGTGAGGTCGAATCCTACAGAAAATCGTGATTTGTGTAAAAATCAATTTAAATCGCCTAAGCTAACCTTATCTTGACCTAGTTCCAAAAGGCAAACACTTGGCGTGCATTAAATAAAAACTAAATTAAATGCTTTAAAACAAAGAAATAAAAACACTAAAGCCTAGAATCCACCTCACCATATTAAATACATAATATCATGCTTAGTCATACATCAAAAACGATTACGCTACTAGGCGTATTCTATTTGCTATTAATTAGTTCATACATCCATCTATCGACTAAGCACTAATGCATGTCCTATTATCATTACGAAATCTTATCGAACTAATCGATGCAAACACTGTTTTAAGAGGTCACAATGGATATTGGTCTGAAGACGAATCATCCGATGTATCTCCGGTTGCAACGATTGTTGACATTTAACGATTCATAAATAACAATCAACGCAATTTTGTCATGAAATTGAATTGAAACAAACAAGCAAAACAGTAAACGACGAATGGGGTATTAAACTAAGCATAAAAATGTGTAGATAAAAAACATTGTGAGGCTTCATCTTCAACCTTAGTTGAAGATTAGCCTCCCATGGGAACAAGAGACCAATTAAAACTAAGATAAAGCATTAAAATAAAATAAGTGACAATTTAAAGGGTTACACAGTGAGGAACAGAGGGCTTCTGGCCCCTAAGGCGCCTCTCAAAACGTAAGAAATAATAAAATGAGGTAAGGTTCTATTTATAGACAAAATATATTGTGCTACCAAGTCAGGGGTCGTTCGATCGCAAGAGGTGATATCGATCGCATCCCTGCGTGCGTTCGATCATCGTAGTGCCGCGTGTGTTCGAGCGTAGGCGTTGCGTTCGATCGCACATATTGCGATCAATCACATGTAACTGCCCACAGCGAGAGCGTTGAAGCGATGGAGCATAGGGCCGGCTAGGGTAATGCGGACTTCACGGGTTGACATGGCTTGCGATCGATCATGGCCTCTGCGTTCGATCGCAATGCGCTCGATCGCACCAAGTGCGCTCGAGCGCACTAATAGGGGCTAAACATCTCTTAACTCAATTCTTCCCTTTAAGCCACGTTTTCACAACAATGACCTACAACACAACACAACACTAAAACAAAATAAAACATAAGATATTAACACAACTAAGAGGCTAACAAATATAAGTTAAGGGGGTCCAATATACACTATTTGACACCGATCAATTAGCTTGGGGCAAGAAGAGATGCCTGATGCCGCGGGGATTGCAGACTTCGACTACTGGCCACCAACTCCAGAGCCCGAGGCCGTCCCGGAAGGTGGAGAAGCTATGGAGGCATCTAAGGATGCTAAGGCTACTCCAGCCGCTAAAGACCCCATGTAGTTCCTCAGGGGAAGCAGTAGATAGTTTATTCCTGTATAGTATTTTGTAAAACTTCTATGTTTCCTATGTACACTCCACATATTAATAAAATTGTGAATTCCAGCAAATAATTTCCTTTGTTTCCTGCTATTTTTATTTGCTTTTCCGTTTGAGATTATGAATATAATCTTTCCTTAACAAACTAATCACAAGATTGAGCTTGGGTCTCGAGCTTGAGTTCCTTGAGCTCGAGAAGTAGGTCTCGAGTTACTCAACACTAAGTGTGGGCCCTCGATTCCTAGATCTCGGTCTCAGATCCTCGATAAGGTCTCGAACCGCTCAACACTTGGAAATTTTTCTAAGCGTTGGCTCTCGATTCCGAGACCTTGGCCTCGGATCTTTCTGTTTGGATCCGAGACTTGGTCTTGATTTCCTGAATCTTTTTTTCGCTTAGGTCTTGGTCAACCCTGCCTGGTGAAGACGTTGATTGATAGCTTTCCTGCATTTGTTTTCGGTTAAGTGTTTAGTTTCGAATCAACCTGCCTGATGAAGACCAGGTGGGGGACTAACCTATTCAACTACTTAGTATGCATGTATTCCCGTTAAGTATAGAGTTTCGAATCAGTCTGCTTGATGAAGATCAGGTGGAAAACTGACCTACCCCACTACTTTAAGATGCATATTCTAGTTAAAGTGTTAGATTTCGGACCAATCGGCCTGATGAAGATCAAGTCTTGAATGGGTCAGTCTAAGCACTTAGTACATGTATTCCTGCTTAAGTGCTTGGTCTCATATCGATCTGCCTGATGAAGACCGGGTTGGGCTCGGATTGATCTATCCGACAACTTAAGATTTGTGTATTCCTGTTAAGTGTCAGGTATCGGATCGACCGCCTTGGTGAAGACCAGGTCTCGGACTGATCCTCTGACCGCTTAGTTTTTCTCGTTTTCCTATTTTAAGAGTCAGGTCTCGGATCAATCTACCTGGTGAAGACCAGGTCTTGGATTGACTTGTCCGACCACTTAAAATTTGTTCCGATTAGTTCCAATAGTTTATGAAAATAAACTTCGAGAATTCCTTTATTGAAAATGAATCATGCTGAAATAACAAAGCAATGAATAATAAAGATTACATCATCTTAAAAGAAATATCTTTTAAGATGATTCGCATTCCATGGCCTCGGAAGGACCTTCCCTGCCAAATCTTCCAGATAGTATGCTCCAGGTCTCTGGCAGCTGACCACCTTGTAGGGACCTTCCCAGTTCGGAGCCAGCTTTCCCTCGGTTGAGTCTCTGGTGTCGAGGGTAACCTTGCGTAAGACCAGATCTCCAACCATGAAGTTTCGAGGTTTCACCCTCTTGTTGAAGTATCTTGTCACCATTTCCTAGTAGGCTGACATGGTGATCTGAGCACGATCACGCTTTTCCTGCAGCAGGTCCAAGTGAAGCTTGAGCCCTTCATCGTTGGTCTCTGCCATGTACGCTTCCACCCTGAGGCTTCTCGACCCCAACTCTGCTGGAATGATTACCTCAGTTCCGAAAGCCAGAGCATAAGGGGTTTCTTCCATTGGAGTTCTTCTCGTAGTTCAATATGCCCAAAGAACTTTGGGAAGATCATTTGCCCAATCTCATTTCCTGTCTCCCAACTTCTTTTTTAAAATTTTGAAAATGGTCTTATTGGTAGCTTCTACTTGTCCATTTGCCTGAGGATGCCTGGGAGATGAGAAGTAATTCCTTATGTGGTGCTCAATGCACCACTTTCAGAATGAGTCACAATCGAACTGCTTCCCGTTGTTGGTAACGAATGCATGTGGCACCCCATAGCGAAAGACGACATTCTTCCATAGGAATCGTTCGATGCTTTTGGCTGTTATATTCACTAGGGGCTCGACTTCCACCCACTTAGTGAAATAGTCCACAGCAACAACCGTAAATTGAACACCCCCCTTTCCTCCGGATAAGGGTCTCACTATATCTACCCCCCATTATGAGAAGGGCCAAGGAGAAGAGATTGAGGTCAAGTCCTCTGAGGGTTGCTTGGTGATGTTAGCGAATCGTTGGCACTTGTCACAATTCCGTACAATTGCCATTGAGTCCTTGCTCATGCTAGGCCAGTAGAACCTTGCTCTTACTGCCTTATGTGCTAGCATCCTTGCTCCAGAATGACTTCCATAGATTCCTTCATGAATCTCTCGAAGGATGTAGTTCCCTTCCTCAAGAGAGATGCACTTTAGAAGAGGTAACGTGAACCCTCTTTCGTAAAGTGCTCCATTCACTATTGTGAATCTTCCTGCTTTCATTCTCAGCTGCATAGCAGACTTCTTCTCTGATGGCTGAGTCTCGTTTTTCCAAGTAGTCGATGAGTTCCCTTCTCCAGTCTGAGACCTTCTTGATCAAGGCCAATTTCGAGACCTGGTCAGATATCGAGGAGTGTGTCAGACTTCGGATGGGTCATTTACCTTCCTCGATTTTTGTGGTCTCGGCAGAGGCCATTCGAGCTAAACGATCTGCCTTCTCGTTATCTTCTCTGGGGATTTTCATGATGCAAAACTTTTGAAAAGAAGTTTGCATGTCTTATACCTTGGTCAGGTACCTCTTCATCTTTTCCTTTTTTGCTTCAAACTCTCCCTGGATATGACCCACGATTACCTGGGAGTCACTCCGAACTTCCACGGATTTGGCTCTCAGTTCGAGAGCCATTCCAAGGCCTGTAATGACAGCCTCGTACTCAGCTTCGTTGTTGGTAGTCCTGAATTCTAGCCTCATGGAGCTACTCAACTCTTCCCCATCTGGAGTGATGAGCAGAATTCCAGCTCCTCGATTCTTCTTTGTAGATGAGCCATCAACATAAATGACCCATTTTCGTTCCGTCTCCGATTCCTTAGTTTCTGGTAGGTTTGTAAACTCGGCCAGAAAATCTGCAAGGGCATGTCCCTTAATTGCGTTCCTTGGGACAAACTCGAGGTCAAACTATCCCAGTTCGATAGCCCAGTTTGCTAATCTTCCCGACATGTCAAGCTTCTGCATCACCTTCCTGAGTGGGTACTCTGTGAGGACTCGTATGGTGTGAGCTTGGAAGTATGGCCGAAGCTTCCTCGAGGCCATAATGAGAGCAAATGCTAGCTTATCGATTTGAGGATATCTCTCCTCTGTTCAGTGCAACCCTTTGCTGACAAAATATACTGGCTTTTGTATTCCCTCGTCTTCTCAGATCAGAGCTGCATTGATTGCTGTGGGAGAAACTGCTAGGTAGAGGTATAATACCTCACTTAGAATAGTTCTACTCAGCAGGGGTGAGCTCGTCAGGTACTTCTTCAACTGGGAAAAAGCCTTCTCGCATTCATCATACCACTCAAATGCCTTCCTCAAAACCTTGAAGAAATGGAGGCACTTGTCAGTAGATCGAGAGATGAACCGGTTCAATGCTGCTAACCTTCCAGTGAGCTGCTGGAGCTACTTTGTGGTCTTTGGGGACTGCATTTCTAGGATGGGTTGGATCTTCTTGGGATTGGCTTCGATTCCTCTGCTCGAGACCATGTAACCCAAGAACTTTCGGAATGACACTCTGAATGCACACTTCACGGGATTCAGCTTCATCTCGTACTTCTTAAGTGTCTCGAACGCTTCATGGAGGTCACGGACATGGCTAACGGATTCTGCACTCTTCACTAGCATGTCGTCCACATACACCTCTATGTTCCTTCCGATCTGGGATTGGAACATTTTGTTCATAAGCAGCTGGTATGTTGCCCCTGCGTTCTTTAAACCGAAAGGCATTACCTTGTAACAGTAAAGACCTCAATCAGTGATAAACGTAGTCTTCTCTCGATCTTCCGGATGCATGAGGATCTGGTTGTAACCAGAAATGCATCCATAAAGCTAAGCAACTCGTACCCCGAGGTAGAGTCGACCAGTGCATCGATGCGTGGGAGAGGGAAGCTATCTTTGGGACAAGCCTTGTTGAGGTCGGTGAAGTCCACGCACATCCTCCACTTTCCGTTGGACTTTTTCACCAGGACTACATTGGCCAACCAGTCGGGGTAGTAGACCTCTTGGATAAAATGTGCTTCTAGAGGCTTCTCGACCTCAACAGCTATGGCCTCGACTCTTTCCGGTACGAACTTTCTTCTCTTTTGCTTCACAGGCTTCATGTCAGGGTCCACATTCAGAACGTGGACAATCTCTTCCGGGCTGATCCCTGGCATGTCTGCATGTGACTAAGCAAACACCTCAATATTCATGCAGAGAAAGTCCACGAAGCCTTCTCTAATTTCCTGTGTAAGACAAGTCTCGATCTGCAGGACTCTGCCTTCTCCTACTACCACCTCCTCGAGTGGCTCTGCTGGTTCCCCTTTGGCCTCGGATACCAAGGCCACTGTGAGAGTGGTCAGATCTGAGACCTTCTTCATGGAGATGTTGTAGCACTTCCTTGCTGCCAGTTGATCGCCCCTTACTTCTCCCACTCCTTCCTCCGTAGGGAACTTCATCATGAGGTAGTAAGTTGAGGTTACGGCTTTCAACTTATTCAACGCTGGTTGACCGATTATCGCGTTGTAGGTGGATGGTCGATCGACTACCAAGAAATCCACCATTACAGTGGACAGTCTTGGAGCAGTTCCTGCTGTAATCGGTAGCGGAATGATCCCAATAGGCTGGACCAGCTCTCCGCCAAATCCGACGAGGGGAGAACCAAATGGTTTGATTCTGTTTCGCTTGATTCCCATCTGCTGGAAGGCTGGCCAATATAGGATACCAGCCGAGCTTCCATTGTCAACCAGGATGAGATGGATTGCGTGGTTGGCAACTGTCACTGTTACTACCAGAGCATCGTCGTGGGGTATCACGACCCCCCGAGCATCCTCTTCCGAGAAGGACAGCACCACTGGTTCCGTTTTGGCTGCCTTCATGGGCCTGTGTAGAGAGTACACCTCCCCATGCATGCTTCTGGCATATGCTTTCCTGGCCGAGTTAGATTCCCCACCACCGGCGATTCCACCAGAAATGGTGTGGATCTCTCAAACTATTTCCTGATTTTGGAGAGGTCTCTGTACTTCTCAAGCGTTCCTCTGCTCTCCTTCTCGATCATCGTATCGACCTTCTCTCGGAGCTTGGTGTTGGCGTCTCGGTTCCAAGGCTTCGAGGCCTTCTCGATTTCCCTCTAATAACTGGGGACTTTGCAAATTTGCCTCCCGAATATGTTCTTGGGCAAGGAACCTGACTAGCTTTCTATTGCTAACAAAGTTCTCGATCTCTCGACGGAGAACCATGCAATCTTCTGTTGAATGCCGATGCTCCCCATGGTATTCACATAATCTGGTGCAGTCCCGCTTGTAAGGGTCTGAACTCATCTTCAACGGCCATCTGAAGGCTGGATCTCCCTTAATTGCCATAAACACCTCAGTGAAACTGGCGTTCAAGGGGGTGAACACCTCCTGTTGGAACCTTGGAACTTCCTTCTTCTGGGGCTCACTTTTGGTGAAAAGTGGGCCCGACTTCTTTTCCCCTTTTCGAGGATTTTTCTCTTCCTTTGGCTTGGGGGTTGTCGAGGCCTTCTTGCTTTCCTGCTTGGCTTGCTCTTCCAGTGTTTGAGCCTTGAGGAGTGTCCCAACCAATTCCTCCTGGTGGATGAACTCCTCAGTCAACTTCATGAACTAGGCCAGAGTAACCTTTTGGGTATTCTTCCTACCTATCTCGGCCATCAACGGCCCTTTCGCCCTTACTCCCTGCATCAAAGCGTTGAGCATCGTCTTGTCGTTTGGGCTGTCCACGTCAAGCTTCTCTTTGTTAAAACGAAGCATGAAGTCTTTCAGAGATTCCTCCTTTCCCTGGCACAGAGTCAACAGGTAGGTGATGCTCTTCTTTCTTTTCCGTGTTGCAAGGAACTGTGTCAGGAACAAGCGTCCCAATTCCTTGAAGGTGCCTACTGACTTCGGGGGAAGTTCAGTAGACCAGTCCTTCGCCACTCCTTTCAGGGTCAGTGGGAAGGCTCTGCATACAATCTCGTCTGGAGTGCCATGCAGGATGAGATGTTCTCGGAAGGCTTCTAGATGAGCTTGTGGATCTTTGCTTCCATCATACTTCTCTATCCGAGGCATTTTAAACTTGTCAGGCATAGGATACGCCTTGACCCGTTCAGTGAATGGGAGGCTCTCGTCTTCCAGCATATCCCATGCCATGAGTTGTGGATCTTCCCCATCCATTCGGCGGAGAATCCGAGCATATTTGTCCTCCAAATCCTTCATCTTCGTCTTATGGAGGCTGTGCCGAGTCTCATCATGGTGAGATTTGTCTTGGTGTCGCCTCGATCAGTGAGATTTCTCTCCTTCACGACTCTCATGTCGAGACCTCTCATGCTGAGATTTCTCATGTCGAGACCTTTCCGGCGTGATCCACCATTGGGAGTTTCCACCCGGCGTGATTTATCGCGGTTTTCCTCATTCTCTCCCTGAACAGTGCTCTCGTATCCAGCTGCTCAGGGTTAACAGGCCTCTTTCCTCTACGAACTCTATCTTGCCTTTCCTTCTCACGCCTTTCTTCGCACTATCTTTCTTTCTGACGCCTCTGGGCTTCGGCCAAGGTGAGCCGAGTATTGAGTTCCTCATTTTGCTTCCTGAGGACCTCCTTTGATTCCGCCATATTCTTCAAGAATTTTGCCAACTCTGGGCTGTTGGACGCTCCTAGAGCGCTAGGAGGCATCTGCAATGGGCGAGGCTACAATGGGTGAGGTTGCAGCGGGTGTGAAGAACGTGTGTTCACCATGTCAGATTTTGGCTGATGAGAAGTGATAGAAGAATCGATGTTCCCACAGACGGCGCCAAACTATTGATGCACAATTTCCGATTGGTGATGTGGCATGCTTGCTGAATTCCTGGTTCAAGTGCTCCAAATGTGAATTACCTGCACAATGGAGAAGACAATAGGATCGAAGAGAGACCGGGGGTGAGCCGACGGGGCCACTCTGATGCCTAAGTTAGTGTTTGCTATAGAGAGAATGAGAAAACAACAAAAGCGTAAAGAGTGCTAGAGTTGCATTACCCGAATGTGTGGTAGAGACTTGTATTATATAGGCATGGAGTAATAGTCTCCTAACCAGTGATTGACTTTTCCCTGACTTGCTGCGTGACAGTCTGTTATCGAGGGATTTAAGTAGTTATCCATCCCTTGATCTGCGGAGATCAAGATGGGATTTGGTTGTTGGCGTTTGGATTCCAAATTCCCGCAGATAGAGTCTCTGTTTCCGTGTTTCTAGGTGCTCGACATTTGAATTGGATGGATAAGATCACATCACATGTCATTTAAATGGATTCAATTTCCCGATCCCTAATTTCCAGGGTCTGGGATACAAGGGACTCGGATTCAGAGGCCTCGGACTCGATTGTCTTGGAGGCCTCAGACATGTGTGTCTCGGAGGCCTCGAACACGTGTGTCTCGGAGGTCTCGGACATGGGTCTCGGAGGTCTCAAATCTAAGTCTTAGGTCTCGATCTTTCCATCTCAGATCCAATACGTGGTCTCGGAGGCTCGTGGCCTAAGACATTCTCGGGCTTTGACTTACCTGGACTTTGACTTGGGCCAGCAAACTATTGGGCCCGTTTGAGGTTGATCCATGACCCAACATGGAATATTCTATAATCTTGAGTTTAAAATCAGAAACAATGACGAGGGCAATGGCGGAGGTTGGGGGAAAGCTATAAATGGTGGAGGCTGTCAAAAGAGATAGAGGCGGTGGGTGGCCAGCGACAATGACAAGTGGCTAGTAAATGCATATTCAAAAGGGCCGACAAGGGGGCCAAACTCCAAAAGGGGCCGACAACGAGTTAAGGCGAACAATAAACCAAACTTCAAAAGGAGCCGATGATAGGCCAAAATTCAAAAAGGACCAACAAAAGGCCAGTGTTGACAATGAGCTAAATTTCAAAAGGGCTAACAATGGGCTAGGGCCAACTAGGGTCAAATCATAAAAAGGGCCAACTATGGGGCTAGGGCCACTTGGGCCAAAAATAAAATGAAAATGAGCCCACTTGTGCAGTTATCAAATTGGGGCACCAAATCTGACCAGCACATGGCACGCATGAAGTGGTCACTCAAACCAATTTTTTGTTTTTGGTTTTTAGGATCCGGAATTGGTGTGGGAAGCTGCATTATAGGACTCTGAGCTTAGTTGATGAGCAAGGATTCGCTGTGGCTGAATGCAAGTGGAATCGCAGGCTACGATTTAGTGCGACGCATTCATGTGCACCAACGGGTTGTGATTTGGTGTGTGCATGTGCATTGGAGAACTTTTGAGCATGGATGCAGATTGCGCCGAACACCGTACACAATGGGGAATGGAACCAAAGGACTGTTGGCAGCAATGGAGATGTAACACCCCGGTCCCATATTGGGAAGATGAGAAGAAACCCACATAGAGTGTGTGGTTTATAAAAATGGTCATGGATGTTAATCACATATTGCCTAGTTACTAGGTAAAACTAGGCTTTAGAATAAATTCTAGGGAAGCTCCAAAATAACTAGTCTTTTTGAGGTGATAGCGCAGATGTGGCTAACGCTTTTCTTTGGGTCATTACAAGTGGTATCAGAGCCACTTAGTAACGTCAGGTCATGTGGTACTAGAGCATTGCATGACGTGGTCCTGACAAGGACTTCAGGAATTTAAGAAGGGGAGTGTGTAACACTCCAGTCTCATATTAGGAAAAAAAATTACATAGAGTAGGTGGTTTATAAAGATTGTCGTGGGTACTAAGTCCCACATTGCCTAGTTACTAAGTGAAACTGAGCTTTATAATGAATTTTATGGAAGTTTTAAAATGACTAGTCCTTTTGGGGTGATAGTAAAGATGTGACTAGCATTTTCCCTAAGTCGTTACAGGAGAGCTAGGACTGATGATGACCAGCGTGTGTAGGTGGACTAGGAGGCTAAGGCTAGTTTGGGCTGATCTTGACCAGGCTATGTAGATTGGGAGCCTCCAATCTGGATTGGCGCTAGTTTCTTTGAAAACTGGATGACGGTGACAGCATAGGATGTTCGGTGTCAATGCATGAAGCAAAGTTGCAGGAGCTTTTAGCGGCTCGTGGACACTCCGATGATGGTTAAATCTGACCCTAATCCCTAAGATATCTTCCATATATTTGGATTATTCTCAACACCTATCCCCCATTTCCCTTATCCGAGAAACTTGGATAAAGGAAATTATTTTAATGTGTCAGTTTGATTCCCCAAGGGGTATTCTTCTTTAAATACCCCCCCAATTATCTTATTTCATTGAGGATTAAATCCGACCCCCCTTTCAAGAGTTGGTTGAAAAACAAGTAATAATCTTCTTTGACCTAAGGGTAGAACTCAAGATCCGAAGATAAAAATCGAGACCCAAGGGTACAAACCGAGACCCTCTCTTCAATACCTGAGGGTTAAATCTGACCCTCCTTTCAAGACTTGGTTGAAAAACCAAGTAATAATCTTCTTTGACCTAAGTGTAGAACCCAAGACCCGAAGATAAAAATCGAGACCCAAGGGTACAAACTGAGACCCTCTCTTCAATACCTAAGGGTTAAATCTGACCCTCCCTTCCAAGACTTGGTTGAAAAACCAAGTAATAATCTTCTTTGATCCGATGGTAGAACCCAAAACTCGATGGTACAAACTGAGACCCTCTCTTCAATACCCGAGGGTTAAATCCGACCCTCTCTTCCAAGACTTGTTTGAAAAACCAAAAAATAATCTTCTTTGATCAAGGGTAGAACCCAAGACCCGAGGGTACAAACTGATACCCTTTCTTCAATACTCGAGGGTTAAATCTGACCCTCTCTTCCAAGACTTGGTTGAAAACCCAAGTAATAATCTTCTTTGATCCGAGAGTAGAACCCGAGACCCAAGGGTAAAAACCGAACCCCCATTGATAAGTCCTAAGAGTGAAAATCCAACTACCCTTTTCAAAATCCGAGGATGAAAACCCGACCACCCTTTTGAATCCGAGGGTGAAAATCTGAGGATGAAATCCCGACCACCATTTTCAAAATCCAAGGATGAAAACCCAACCACCCTTTTGAATCTGAGGGTATTCTTTGTTTTTTCATTGGGTTGTCTCTCTGTCTTGATTTTATCTAGGGTTTTCACCCTATCTTGTTTTTATCTAGGGTTTTCTCCCTGCCTTGTTCCTTGTTTTTATCCAGGGTTGTCTCCTTTGTTCCTTATTTTTGTCCAGTGTTGTCTTCCTGCCTTGTTTCTTGTTTTTATCCAAGGTTGTCCCTCTTGTTCCTTGTTTTTGTCCAATGTTGTCTCCCTGCCTTGTTTCTTGTTTTTATCAAAATACTTCAATTGGTACACGTAAGAAATAAGCCAATTCAACTGCTTTTTGCTCAATTTCTCGTGTCTAGGGATATATCTCTTGTTCCTTTTTTTTTTTTTTTTAATCCAGAGTTCTCCCTGCATTGTTCATTGTTTTTATCTAAAGTTGTCTCTCTTGTTCCTTGTTTTTGTCTAGGGTTGTCTCCCTATCTTGTTCCTTGTTTTTTATCCAAGGTTGTCTCCCTCTAAAATCTCTGCCTAAGCTGTTGGATCCAAGTAGTACCCCTGAAATTTTTCTGTACTCTCTCCTTTTTCTTTTTTTTTTTTCTTTTTTTCTTTTTTTTCTTTTTTTTTTTTTTTCATAAAATGCTGTTGTCTAGAAGATTTATCTGGTATCCCCAAACTCGCCTCCGTCGATAGTCTTGATCCATCTTGCCTATCTTTGACCAACTAGTCTCGACAGTAATCACTCTCATACTTGGAGAATGGTGAATCTAACCTTGGGATGACAAATCTCATAATTTAATGCTTTTACCATCATAAGAAAAAATGACAAGAAAAGTAAGTTAAGCCCATTTAGGGTTAAAGGCTACAATTTCCTTTTTGGGTTCCTGTTACTCAGTATACAACAATTTTATCTTGCAATTTAAAGACTTTCTGGTTAAATCAATGGCCAAGAGTTGCAGGCAATATATTCTTCTATTATTCTTAAGCAACAGATTTAGGCCTAACTGATCTTGAACATTTAATCAAATATGAGAATACCTTGAACCGAAAAGGCATAAGGTAAACTTATATCGTTAAAACACCGATTTGGCGTGTGGACTCCGAGAGTTACTGCCGAATGTGGCTCTGCTACAGATGAATAAAGATTTATACAAATTTGCTAGATAACCCAACCATCTTCTCAAAGTTCTTTTCCTGTATAAGCATCATAAACATATATTAGGTTTGACACCACAGTTATATATATATATATGATTCTTGCAAAATTCTGGACACATGCTTTCCACTTACACAAGTCTAGATATAAGATTTGTCTTTTCCTGTGAAATCCATGGCCATTAATTGCTCCTAAATTCTTGAATCCCAAGAACCTGACCAAAAAGTCACATATTTGACTATAAATAGATAGTCACTTCAAATAGTAATTAAAATGAAACATAAAGACTTATCTCGTTTCTAGCACCTTTATTACGATCAAACACAATATGTGACGAATGAGCATAGACTCGCCTCAACTATGGCTTTATTTATTAAATATAGTCACACTTTTTCACATTTCACTATATATTTCACTTTTATTTATTTATTTTTTTTAAAAAAAAAACATATTAAATCATTCACTTTTTATATCACATCATTTACTATTCAAATAAAAAAATCACTACAAAACAAATTTTTGTACTTTTCAATACCATTTTTTTTATTTTTCCATATCAATCATTTATTTATTTATTTATTAATATGTGAACAGTGCATTGTTGAGAAACTTGAGGGAATGTATTAATGTTTAACAAACACCCTTTATATTTATTTGGCTGACCAGCGTTTGGATCTGCAGTTTTTTAACCACGGCTATTTGCACGAGTGTTCACTACCATCGTGATTTTTTTATTCGTAAAGAACGAATAATCGTTTTCACACGCGATGTCAAATTGTTAGAACATTTTTTGGTTTAACAGTCTTCGATTGGCATGAATTACACGTTCTTCACGTTCTTTAAAGCATCTTTCATCTTCAATTTTTGCGCTCTTGTTAAACAAATTAAGAGAACACGCCAGTTGGATGCTGGCAAATCTCACTCCAATGCCTAAATTAATTCATTTGAGGAAAGTATCCAATATACAAATATACAATAATTGAATTGGTCGTTATACCAGGGATAATGGCCTATCTGTAGGCTTGGTTGATGAGCCGAATATGGTATCTTAGCAAAAAATTCAGGACTTGATGAGGGAGGAGTGATTCATGTGTCATTAAAGCCTTTAATGCAATCTTTATAGCGGAAGATTTCCTTCCATTATGATATCTTCCATACATTTGAGATTATTCTCAATAAGTTTATAAATAGAGAATATTTGATATTAATATAATTATGGGTCTTCAAAGAGTAGTTCAATCGATTGTGGATCATGTTTCATGAAACGAAGATCATTAATTCGAATTTCCTTCTCCTCTATGATGCGAACATGTAAAAAAAAAAATTATGAAATAAACCTATAGTTTCCATATATTTTAACAAGGAAAAAATATAAAAAAGCCCCTTCAACTACCAGCCGTTTACGATTTAGCCCCATGAACTTTGAAAAGTGATAAAATAACCCCCCAAACTACTTGACATTTGTATTTTGACCCTCTCTGTTAGTTGTTGCCGTGAAAAGTTGATGAAAAAGTCAAAACTACGTCGTTTTAGAGATTACAAGTTACGAAAATACCCTCCAGGAGAAAAAAAAAAAAATGAAAGCATTAACTAAAATGGCACCGTTTTGACTAAGATTAAGGTTTTCCCTCTTACAAAAATGACGCCGTTTTGTGTAGGCAATAAACAAAAACACTCTTTATCATTACTCATTGCAATTACATTTGATATATTTTATTGTTAACCCATCATTTTCGCCGACTGCTCAAGCATCTTTTAGAGCTTTCTCAGAGTAAAACGACGACGGAGATGGGTTTTGTTTTTCTGCTCTTTCTCTCCCTCTTTGTCTCCTTTTCCGGTACGTTTTCATTTCTACTGTTGAATCTCCAACTTTGGTTGATTTTTGTGAGTTTTTAAGTGTTTTTTTTATCTTCAAGCGCCGAGATATCGGGGAAGGTCGGGGTAAACTACGGCCAGCTAGGGAACAATCTGCTGTCGCCGTCACGGTCGGTGGAGCTGATCAAATCCCTGAATGCTAAGCGGTGAACTCGATGAAGACATTTCCTCGATCTCTCTATTTTTCTGCCTCTCAAAAATCCAAAAAAAAAAGAAAAAACTGAAAATTAATGAAAATCCATGTGATTAGACAAACAGACTTGTTCTCATGAATGAAAGATAGAGAGAGAAAGCGATGTTTAGAGAGAGTGCCAACACAAAACAAAAAAAGAAAATGAAAAAAAGAAAAAGTCTATTATTTACAGTGCCAAACCCTCGCCACTGTTTTCTTCAAAAACTGAACATTCACGGAGATTTCGAAGCTCCAAAGAAACACCCATGGCTACTCTCACCTGTCCCTCCACCTCCACCTTCGCGACCATCAGAACAAAGTCCTCCACTTTCAACAACAATCCCTCCAAATTAACACTTTCCCCTTTCAAAATCCAGTACCCCACCACCACCACATTCAAAACCCTAACCCCTCTCAAATCCCAGAGCCCCGCCATTACACCCCCAAATCTCTCTCCAATCGCCACCCGCGAAACCCTCAAATCCCGTCTCCACAACGGGGAGACCTCTAAATTGCTAAAGAGTGTTTTTTTTTATCGAGTACACAAAACGACGCCGTTTTGGTAAGAGGAAAAACCCTAATCTTAGTCAAAGCGGTTTTAGCTGATGCTTTCATATTTTTCTTTTCTCCTGAAAGGTATTTTTGCAACTTGTAATTATAGTTTCAACTTTTTCATCCATTTTCTCGAACAAAAGAGGTCAAAGTACAATTGTCAAGTAATTTAAGAAGTCGTTTTATTATTTTTCAAAGTTCAAAGAACTAAACTAATAGTTAAGAAACTTTTTTATATTTTTCCCATTTTAACAAATACAGCAATATTCCCAATAAAAGTTGAAGAATATAATGAAAGAAGACGCGCTCAAAGTTTTTTGTTTTTTTTTTCCTTGATATGGCAGTGCCACGTCGCCACATTAGTGTATAAGCTTGATATGTGGTATGTACCCAAGCATTCCTCACCAGAAGAAACCCTCAAAAAGAAAATCCGAACCCTCAACGATCCTCCACGCCCAACCTTTAATGTCAAACTCACGCGACGCCTCCGGCGACGGAGATTCCAAGGAAAAAGCGATCACCAAGACCGCCGGGTACTTGGTCTTCTCCGGCATCGCCATTAGCATTCTCAAAGCACTAATCCCTCTCAACAGAACCAGAAATGAAACTCGGACTACTAACCAATCAGTCAACGAGTCAACTCAGACGATTCGACCAGCTCAGCCTCTCTCTCCCCATGAACCCATTACTAAGGTGTGTATCGAGTATGAAGCACTTTTCACTATCATTTCCTCAATCAGTGTAGTTGATTTGTTTTGGTATTAGGGACACCCACTATTTGTCATTAATATATGTTGTCATATTTTTTTTTTTTGAAGGGATTCATTGTTTTTAGTTTTTCTTTGTTTGATATTTTGGATGACCCAATACTTTTATTGTCGATTTGTCCATTTGTCCATTTGTCCAATGTTTTGTTGATATTTTGGAGAGACCCATTACTTGTGCTGTTTATTTGTTTAGTGATTTTGGAAAGATTTCTTGTTTGAAATTTTTTATTTTTTATTTTTTATTTCTTGTGTTTGAGAGATACCCATTACTTTTTCTTCTGGATTTGTTGGATACTGTTGAAATTCATTGGTTGCATAGTCACTCTTTGATGTTTTAGGGAGGCCAATTGCTTGTATTTTCGTTTGTTGTTTAGGATTTTGTTTGTTACTTCTTTTATTAAATTTTGTTCATTTGTGTATTCTCGATATTTGGGAAAGAGTATTTCATTTGTTTTCGATATGTTTGGTAGTATTGAAGAAATCTGTAGAATGTAATTTGTGCGATGTTGTTGTAGAAAGCACTTATGTTTAAGGACCAAAATGTGCCAGAAGTCCCTGAATTGCCGCAGAGAACAATAGAGATTGTTAAAGGAGATACTCTTTGGGGTCTCTCTAGAAAATACGGGGTATATTTGCTTCTCTCTTGATTTATTTGTTTCATATTGAATGAATACTTATTTTTTCATACTTTCCAGAGAAACATTTTTGGATAGAAGTTCTGAAAACTATTCCTTGTGCATTTCATGACAAATAATTGATATGCTGAAAATTCTAATATATATGGACCCCCACTAGCATTTATTTTTAATTTTCTCAGAATTAAACAGAGAATAAGGCTTTATTTATGGATATGAAGCAATCCTAAGAAACTTTATCTTGTCTTAAACCCTAGATTTATCATTTCCCCAATAAAGTTGTTTCTGGAAACACTGATCAAAAAGGGGGAAAAGAAAAAAAGCAAGAAAATGTCTATTGCTAAACGAGCAGATATGCAATCAATTATCTCTATAGGCTTGTTATATTCGAGCTTTTGATTTTATTTTCCCCCGACACTGATATAGGTATCTGTAAATACAATTAAAGAGGCTAATGGGCTTACAGGCGACACCATATATGCAGGCAAGAAGATTATTATTCCTTGATGTGATCTTCTGCAAACGTATGCTATGAGGATTTTTAATGTGATGGAGCAGCAGTTGTAGTTTTAGGGATTCCCCTAATTCTTTGTATGAAATGTAAGTGAAAAAATTCTGTGATGGTCTTCTTTTTATTGTTGTTTATGAGTGCTTGTAATTTTTTTAGATGCCAAATGCTTCTTCATAAGAGAAATGAAAGATGGCTCAATTTTTGCAGTAAATTGTAAAACTACATCACCCATAAATTGAAAATTAATCATGGACGCCCAAGCAAGCATAAATACAGGATGCCACCGGTATAATAATGTTTGCTGTGGAGGTCCATGAATAATTTCAGGATTTGCTCACATCATTATCAGGATAGCCGAGGAGATCTGTGGAATCTCTTCTCTTCGTATCGCTTGCTCTCATCTTGGAAAAATCACTTCTTGATTTTTTCGGAGATAGTGCCCTATTAAATAAAGTTGTTATTCACTTATTTATTTAATTGACCATATAGCAAACAATCGATTTCCATGCTTATCTTTATTGATTATTTATTGGTTGACTTGTTTTTATTGCTCGCAGTCAATGAAATTGGGCATTGGGCATTCTATTAGGCTCTGTTTCTTTTGAAGTAAAATGTTTTCAGAAAATAATTTTTGCATTTTACGGTGTTTACTGCGACGTAAAATCGTGGTCAACGGAAAGTATTTTATGTAAACTATTTTTCGACTTTGAGCATCTCATTCTTAAATCGACAGACCCTGCCAAGACTTCAATGGGACATGACTGGGACTCGCCCATAATCTCGACGGGACTCGCCCAAGACCTGCTCGGGACCCTGTTGAGACATGCTCGGGATCTGACCAGACTTGCCCAGGACCTGCTCAGGACTTGACCAAGACCTGCCTTAGAATTTGCCCGGTCCTTGCATGGGACTTGATCAAGACTTGCTCGGGACTCGCTCGGGACATAACTAAGATCCAACTAGACTCACTCATGACCTGACCGGGACCCGACCGGACTTGCTCGGGACTCGACCGAACTTGCTTGGGACTTGCTCGGTACTTGACCGGGACCCATCAAGACTTGATCGGGACCTGCCCGAGATCCCACCGGGACTTGCTCGGACCTGCCCAGGACCCACCCGAGACATGAGCGAGGCCCGCCCGGACTAAATTGGGACTCGCCTGAGACTTGCCTAGGACCCCGTCAGGACTTGTTGGAAACCCGTCTGGGACTTGACCGAAACTTGTCCGAGACTTGACTAAGACCCAACTGAACCCGCCCGGGGCCTACTCAGACCTACCAGAACTCACTCGGACCCGCTACAGACTTGATTAGTACTCGCCGAGACTTGACCAGGACTCGCTAGGACTCGTCAGAATATAGTTTTGTCGAAAAATATTTTCGGCGGAAAACATTTTCCTTGAAAATGATTTCTTAAAAAACATTTTTTGATATTTGGCGTGTACGAAAAATTAGGTCGGTCCCGATTGGGTCCTTGACGTCAGAAAACATTTTCAGCAAAGAACATTTTCTTGGAAGACATTTTTCAACAACAAAACATTTTCAACAGAAAACATTTTTCGGTATTTGGTATGTACGCAAAATCATATTAAAACTAAATTACGAAAATGTCCCTGTCGGGTCTTGGGCGAGTCTTGCCCCCGTGCTGATCCCAACGGGTCTTGATAGGATTTAGGGGGTCTGGGTGAGTCCCTGTGGGGTCCTTGTGGGACTCAGTTCAAATACCTCTAAGACTTGTTCACGACATTTTCGTAATTTAGAGTTTAATATGATTTAATGAAAAAATATATAAAATAAAAAATTAATTTTTCATGCACGTGATAAATGCCATAAAATGTTTTCAGCAAAAAACATTTTTAGGGAATACAACTTCTTTGAAAATACTTTCCGAATGAAATCATTTTATGTTGAAAGAAACGGAACCTTAGCTAAGAATGTATCACATCAATATAATAAGGGAAAATATATAGTAAGTCTCTGTGTC